>JAVHLU010000521.1:0-56014 GCA_036785755.1 Colletotrichum ledebouriae | reverse complement strand
CTAAACTAGGCTAGTTTTAGTCTATAGCCTGACTAAACTACGCTAGTTTTAGTTAAGGCTAGACTAAACTAGCCTAGTTTTAGTTAGCTACCTGACTAGACTAGACTAGACTAATTCCCAACCCTGGTCGCTGATGAGTCTGGGCGGCGGCGGCGGCAGCAGCAGCAGCAGCAGCAACAACGGGAGGGATGGCAGGGGTCACGCGTCGCGGCCGTCGGGCGGTTCGCTGCGGGCGTTGAAACTGCGCAGCGTAATGGAGCAGCGCGAGCAGAGAGAATCGCTCCCACGGTTTGATGTTTTAGGTTACGAGGTGATGAGGAGCAAGATACAGAAGGATGGTGTTTGGGGGATGCCGTTGTCGGTGACCGATGACGGGACGAACCTCCGAAGAAGTCCCTGCGCGCCCGGCGCGCGCCCCCCCGTGTTCGAGTTGGCACGACTGGGCGACCTTTGCTGCTGTGTGGGAACGTCCGTGTCCGTGATATGCAGGATTTCCGTTTTCCGTATTCCTCAGCATCGTATTCTTTCTTTGTCCATGATTGTTTGTGTTTTGTTGTTTCCGGTTACTGTCCGGAACGAATGCATCGCGGCGGGAAAAGTGTCGGGGAGAAAGAATCACAATTTACTGCAGAAGAATAGACCTGAACAAAATGAATAGAGTACAATTGGGAATTATAGAATATTGGTCAGCTGGTCGGTTATCTCAACTTCGATGTGCGATCATTGTGTTTTCGATGCTGTATTACATACGGGCTGCCATTCAGAGTAGGTTACTGCAATCAATACGCGCCTAATAGACGCAGAGAGCAACGGAAGGCCACAGTCGCCCAGACAGCTTGCTCACCAATTCCATTCGTCTTTTTTCAAGAAGAAGATCAATAAAAATGCCAATGGCCTAGCTGGATAATCTGGATTGAGTCGTGATAACACATGTGGTGTCCCATGATAATAGATAGTTATGAGAGGACAAAAAGAAAAAAGGATATATGATGGGGGAATCCGTAGTATGTGTTGTTACAATCTTTCCAACGCCTCAATCAGACGGCATTCGTCAGCGGGTGACTCTCTACCACGTCCAAGACTGTAGCCTTGCTTTGTCTATGCCAAAAAAAAAAAAAAAAAAAAAAAAAAGATGAAAAAAGAAAAAAAGAAAAAGCAAAGAGAAACATAACCCTGTGTGTGATGTCAACCATCCACGTTTACTTATCCAACGCCTGTGATTGACACTGTTGATCATTAGTCTCGTATTCTTGAGGTTCGGGGGGATGTTATTAATACTCACCATTTGAAAATAGACTCCCCTCTCCGCGATCAAAGCCGCGTGATCACCCTTCTCGACCACCTTGCCATCCTGCATGACGAAGATGACGTCGGCGTTCTGCACCGTCGCCAGACGATGCGCGACCATGATCATCGTCCTGCTGCCCTTGGTCGCGTCAAAGACGGCCTGCACGGCGCGCTCCGTCTCGCTGTCCAACGAACTCGTCGCCTCGTCGAGCAGAAGTAATGACGGGCGGCGGATGAGCGCTCTTGCGATCGAGACACGTTGCTTCTGTCCGCCGGACAACGCCACGCCGGACTGGCCGACGGCGGTGTTATAGCCTTCGGGCAGGGACATGACGAACTCGTGGATGCCGGCGTCCTTGGCCGCTGCGTGAAGCGCCTCGTCTGATACGGAGTCTTCGTCTTCGATACCGAGGAGGATATTATCTCTAATGGTTCCGGTGAAGAGCGAGGGCTCTTGGGCGACGAGGGAGATGTTTTGACGGTACTTGGCCAGGTCCAGGGCGTTGATGTCGTGTCCGTTGTAGCTGATGACGCCCTCGCGCCGGGTATAGAACCGCTCCAAAAGTGAGATGATGGTGGTCTTACCGGATCCCGAGGGGCCGACGATAGCAGCGAACTGACCGCGCTCGATGTGAAGATCCAGACCCTTGAGAACAGGCGTCGGGCGGGTGGGGTAGCTGAACCAAACGTCCTTGAAGTCGATCTCGACGCCCTTCTCGTAGTGAACCTCGTAAGGAACAACGTCACTGACACGAGCAGTTGGGGTGATCTCATCCTCATCTCTCTCGCGCATGGCGAGAATGCGGTCGGCGGCGGTCTTGGCCTTGGCAATGTTCGGTCCGAACGAGAGCCACTGGCCAGCGGACATACCACCCTGGACGACAGCGATGTAGACAACCATGTACTGGAATGGAGTGTACTCATGGTCAGAGAGCAGACGACCCCCGTACCAGAGAACGAAAGCCATGCAGAGGAGCGAGATACTATCGCTGAAGGCGAATAACATGACCGAAAACCTCGACTTGCGGAACGCGTCCGAAGTGTGATCGTTCAACAACTGGTTGTACCGATCGCAGATGCCATCCTCCATGTTCAAACTGGAGACTGTGCGAATGGCACCGATGCTCTCTGAAGCGAACTTAGCGCTCTCGGCGAAGACGGCATTGTTGGCCTCCTCGAACTTGGCCTCGTGGCGGACGCGGTAGAACATTGCTGCAATGATGATGGGCATAGATGTGCCGAGGGCGACGAGGGTCAGCTTCCAGCCGAAAACAAGACCGACGACAATACATCCAATGACATTGAAAAGAGAAATCAAGACGAAGGCCATGTTGGTACCGAGAAGCTGCTGCAACATGGTTGGATCGGTAGCCAGGCGTGCAGTGAGGGCGCCGGCAGAGTTGCCCTCAGCATCAAAGAAAGCGGACGGCTTGTGGATGATGTTGCGGAAGTACTCCTTGCGGTAGACGCGGGTGATGCCGAAACCGATGGTAGTTGTGGCATATCCAAGGAGGAAGTGGGAAACTCCAACACCGGCAGCGAGGTAGACAAACATGAGACACCAGTGGTTGGCGATGACACGCAAGAAGCTTCCCCAGTAAGAAAAGAGGGAGACCAAGACAGCGAAGAGGTAAGCCTGGACCGGTGTAGAGGCTCCAGCTCCGAGGGCAGCGATGGAGATGATGATGTAGGTCTTCCATCTCTTCCTCTGTTCGCCAAGCAACTGACCGAAGCTGCCGAACATGTGCCACGCCCTCCAGCGAGCGAGAAGACTGCGAGGCTGCTTGACGACTCTGACAGTACCAGCCGTGCCGCGTTCAAGCTCCTCATCAGAGCCGTCACGCTCAGTAGCAGGGTCGCTATTTCCAGAGGCATCGTCGATGCTGTTTCGCTTCTCGGTGAGATCTCCCTCACTGCTGCCAAAGGCCTTGGGTATTGAGGTGCGTTCAGGTTCAGGTCGTCTCCAGCTCAAGTCACCAAAAAGAATGTCATCATCCTCCTCAACGCCCATGTCCAGCTTTTGTGCGGTAGCAAGGAGGTGGTAAGGACCGTCGATCTGAGCCATGAGTTCCTGATGTGTGCCCTGCTGGACGACTTGTCCCTTGCGTAGAAGGACTATGTTGTCGGCCTTTCTGATGGTTCCAAGACGATGAGCAATGATGATGGTAGTGCGGCCCCGGGAAGCACGGTCAAGAGCGGCCTGGACGATCTGCTCGCTGCGAACATCAATGGCGGAGGTGGCTTCGTCGAGAATGAGAATCTTGGGCTGCTTGACGATGGCACGGGCGATGGCGAGGCGCTGGCGTTGGCCTCCGCTGAGCTTGATGCCAGCATCACCAACTTCGGTCTGGTATCCATCAGGAAGACGAGAGATGTACTCGTCGGCAAAGGCATCCTTGCAAGCCTGCTCAATCAGCTTGGCTTTGACGGACTCGTCTTCATTCTCCCACTCGGTGCCAATGAGACCGTATTCGACGTTCTTATAAATGGTGGTGTTAAACAGGGCGTTATCTTGCTGGACGAGACCAATCTGGTTGCGCCACCAGCAAGGGTCGATCTCGCTGAGCAAGCGGCCACCGCAACTGATGATACCGTTTCTGAGCCACAGGACCTGTACGGATTTAGCGTCATCGCACTCGACACATCATCACAAAAACTCACAAGCTGGTTGGACTGGAGGTCTCCGTTGAACTCATACCACCGTTCCAAAATACCAACGATGGTACTCTTTCCGGAGCCGGAAGGGCCAACGATAGCGGTAACCTTGCCAGCGGGGAAGGTCAAATTCAAGTTGTCAAGGATCTTGACATCCGGTCGCTTCGGGTAGACGAAGTTGACGTTCTGGAAGACGATGTCGCCCTCGGCGGATGCTTCGGGACCTTTCAGCTTACCGTACGTCGGCTTCGGGGCGTCGATGATGGTGTGGAAGACGGCATTGGCGTCTGCCGCTTGGGATGCGGCCGAAAGCGGGGCCGTCAGCTGTCCGATGGAAGATGCCATCATCATGATACAGAGAAGTACCCTGTGTGCAGTCAGTTTTTAAGTTCATCCTTCGGAGGTGGTAAAGATACTCACACGATGAGAGATGCCGGGGTGGTCAGGACCATCATGGTGTACATCTTAAAAGCGTACCAGAATGACAAAGCAAACGTCCTGTACGAAAGTCAATTACTCGGCCACGCAAGTCATTCGTTCGTGCGATTCGCTTACGCATAAATGCCGAAGAAGACTGTCCGGAGTTAGCTTTCGCATTTCACGACGGATATCCGTTGGAAAACCCACTCAGTCCCTGTTGGAAGGCAACCAGCCACGCCATGCCGGCTCCACGCTTCCTTGACTCATCCGCCAGGAAGCCGTACTTCGCCATCATCTTGAACTCGGCTCCACACGCGGCAAGCATCCTGTTGGCGCTGAAGGCCTCGGTGGCGACGGAAGCAGCAGCGATGTCCATGTTCTGGACATCGTTGAGGCGCTTGATGATGGGCGGTGTAGTGAACATGTAGACGAAAAGGATGAAGACGAGACCCGATGCTGTCGTCAGAGTCAGCAGCCAGTTGTAAGCGAAAGCAATGGTGAAGCCAGCAATGACGGTCGAAAAACTCGAGAAAAAGGTTCCGATCTTTTCCGAGATACCCAGCTGGAGGATGCTGGCAGTGATGGTAATGATGGCAGCTGTGGATCCGGGGGCCAGCATGTCCAGCATCGAGATCGGGAGGCTGAACAGAGAGCGAAGGTAGGCCAAGCGGATGGCGGCGGAGATGCGGATACTAGTCATACGGAAGCCGAGCTAGATGGATTAGAAACGTTGTCTGTGGTTTAGCGAGAGTAGAACTCACATTGGAGAGATAAGTCAAGATCAACCTGGCGATGAAGAGGTAGACGATGTACAACACGCCCTGATTGACAGTCCGCGTGAACTCCTCTTGCGTCTCTTGGGTGCCTTGTTTGAAGAAACCAGTAAACGTGCCGACGAGTTGTCCTGTGCCTTGTTAGAATGATGCAAATTAGTCTCGACATGATGCACTCACCAAAAACAATGTTCATCACCGGCATGGTAAGACCAGCGCCGATGGCACCTAATACCGATACCAAGATGATAAGCTTGTCGTACCACTTGCCATACGAGATGATCCTCTGCAACGGGTATTAGCAATCTCGTCGATACACGCATGGGTCGGCGACCCTGTGCTTGGTTGGACAACAACATACAATAAAGTTGCGAAGCGTCGCGACATTCTTCGTGCTCATCTTCCACCATGCCCTCTTGGCTTCAGGCGCTGCGGGTGCATTGGGGTCGACGGGTACCGCCCCACCAGCGGCCGGGCCCGCACCTGGAGCTGGTGCCGCATCAGCGGCGCCGGCGGCCGGCGTGGCCATGTGGATAGTACGGGGGTGGTGAAGTGGGTCTGGCGACCGGGAGATGTCTTCCGATCGGAGTGATGATCCGGGGTGTGTTGCAAGCTAGGTGGAGGCCCGGGCCATGTGTGTGGGTGGGGAATGGCTGGCCTGGCGTGGGATGATCGGCGGGCGGCAGGGGCCAAAAAAAAAGATGCTCTTCGAGTGTGTGTTGAATCGAAGCTTAGCTGGTTTTCAAAGAGAAGCTTAGTTTTATGCGAACAACTCGCGTGTCAGGATATTTGTCAAGTTTCCGACTTTCGACGAGGGTTGTATCGAAGTTTGTCGTCCCGCGGCAGCTGAAATGAGCAAGGAAAAGATTCTCCCAGGGAACCAGGGGAGAGGAAGAAAGAGGAAGGGATGTGTGTGTGTAGGAGGGAAAAGATGAGTTGACCAGCGACACACACAACGATGTAACACAAGGGAAAACCGCAACCCAGAGTAACCAGACGAGGGAGGATGGCAAGAACTGGGGGGTAAAGGGAAGGGGAGGGGAGACGAAAGTGAACAGGGCAAGGGTTTGGAAAGGAACAAGCAGAATCGGGGGAAGGGCGATGGGGGGATGGTTGTGAAATGAGGGGACGGGCAGAAGTACGCTGCAAGTCCGGCGCGGATGTCAACGGGCCACCTGTGAGGACTTGCAGAAGCGGCTGTGTTGATGCAGCAGCAGAAGCAGCGGAAGCAGCAGCATCGCCTGTTGCGAAACGAGCGCGAACGAGGAGAAGCAGAATGGCGGAAGGGGGTAAGAGGGAAAAAGGACCTAGCGCCGAGAAAGTTGGGTTTGGGAATTTGCAAGATTTTGGGGTGCGCGGAGGCGCGAGATGGGACGAGATCTTCAGCAGTGGAGAACGATTTGGTTACGAGAGGAGCATGCAGCAGTATCTCGGCCCGTACTCAACTCTCGCCATGTGTGATAAGAGTACGAGAGTGTGAGTGGCAGGCCGGCAGGCAGGTGTGAGCTTGTAAGCGCACCTAGAGTGTTGTGTGTATGCGTGTAGGCCCAAGTAACCTGCCCCAAGCCCTGTGTGAGAGACCGCGGATGGGTTTGGCGGGCGGGAGAAGTGTTGGAGACGGAGACAAGACCACAACACTCACACACACTACCTAGATAGGTGTGTATATCTCTCTCTCTTTCTCTCATCGACAGAAGACCTGAGAAAAAGAGGCTGGCTGGGTGGTGTGTGCCCTGCTCTTGCCTGCCTGCCTGCCTGGCCTGCGTCCTAAGTTCCGCTTTCCTCGCTCGGGTCGGTCTTGGGATAGTGGAAACGAGTAAGGAACGGACGTCGTTTCTTCTTCACTTTTACCCGTGTGATGTAAAGATGAAACGGGGTCCCGTCGATTGAGAGGTAAGTACCTAAGGCATGTGCCTTCTTGTCGCAATGTCTTCTTCGCGGGCCAAGTTTGGTTTCTCCTTAACCCGTTTTGCCCCCATACCCGGTACTGTTCTCCCTGTGGTATTACCTCACTCCCCGCCCCACCTTTCTGTGGAATGTCTTACACTCTTCCATTTCGTTTTCCGTGAGGAAGGCCACAGGGTGACGCGACGCCAAAGCGCACGCGCGCGACCCCAACGTACCGGTCATTACCGGGTAGAGTGCAGTTGCTATTATTTGTCTTGCCCACATATGCAAGTCGGGGGGTTATCTGGGATTGCCCGTGCGGGAGGAATGGGCCATATCCACGCTCCAGAGCTGGGTTCCTTGTGTGCCAAGTCCCGCACGCAAAGAAGCAAAGGGGAAAGAAATTAAACAAAAAAAAGGTCCGGGGCAAAGCCAGGACACGCATGTTTTGCGAATCAAGACGGGAATCGCATCCCAAGCATCCCAAGCATCCCCCATTCTGCAAAGACTACGGCTCTGCCCTTCCCCTCCCCCCTCCCCCTCCCTCTTCTCTCGCCACCGCCACCCTCTATTCCTTTCCTCGTACCGCCCTGCTATCCGCTTGTCTCTGGTCCCGTTTCTGATGATCCATGCTTCATCTTGTGTTTGAAGTAGTCATGATAGACCAACTTGTTGGACAGGTTCGCGGAAGGACAGTAGGGATTGGCTGGATTAGAGGCGAACAGGGCGGTCCCGAGGAACATGTGAAGGGGAACGAGGATAATGTTCGCCTTCTCTTGCCCTCCCCCCAGAGGCGTCCAGGGAAGGGCATGCGTTCTTTGCACGGCCCTATTTCAAGATTTGGTTGTTGAAGCCATGAATCTCTGGTGACTGACCTTTGACATAGGGCAGTTGTCGGCCACTTAACTCCACGGAGGATGTTTCTACCGGATCATGCATTAATGCACCACCCCTTCAAACTCATGGGCGCCTAATTCTTTAGACGGTTGGGCAGTTGGAACTCCTGTCAAATAGTTCTCGAGGTTGGCATCTAGATTTTCTTTTTCTTCGTCTACCTCTTGATTTGCATGTCCCAACTTATGTAAACGACAACAGTGCCGCTATTGGTGACAATTGCCGGCGGCCCATGATTTGCAACAAGAAAGAAAAAAAAGGAGGGGGAAAAAAAGACCACAAAACCATGCAAAACCCAACCCAAATCATCATCATCATCATGACCCGACGCCAGCAGGCTCCCCGGGATATGCGACCTCTATCTAATGCTACACGGGAGTTACGAAACCAGCCCCTTGTGGCTGAACATGGGTGGCAAAAGGCAACCAGAAGAAACCTTGCCTTACCCCAAAAATAAGGGATAAGCAATGCTAATTATCCGGACATCTTCCTCTGCCGGGATGCTCCCTTCTTGACTAATGCCACACTTCTAGTTCAACAAACCCTTCTCCAGCATCTCAGCCTTGGTGTCGCGCACAATGTCGCCGAGCTCCTTGATCGTGTCCTTGTCACGAGGAAGGGTGTGACCCTTGGCGTGGTCGAAGAGATAGGCGGTGTCAGGGTCGCACATGTTGTATAGAGCCATAGAACCGTCGACATAAGGATCCAGGGATCCGACTAAGATGGATCGTCAGCCAAGCTGCTCCCGCGACGAACCCTGGAGTTCCGTATTCCATCATAAGCCTAGAATAACTCACTGATGTGAAGAGTGCGGGCCTCGATTCTCTCGTCAGACTCGTCAGACAATACGAGAGCGTGAGACTTGGGGTCGACCGGGGGCCAGCCGGCGAAGAAGATGCCATACTTGAACGCCGGCTTCTGCCCGGAGCGCTTCAATCGGCGTTGCTCGTAAAGCATGAAAGTCGAGGCCACGGTGGCGCCTTCGGAGTAACCAATGATGCCGTCGAAGGGGCCTTGCTTCTGAGCAATATCGGCGATGTACTTGATGGCGCGATCGGTACTCTTGTGCGTTGTCGCAATACCTTCTCTCATGAGCTCTCTCATGGTGTCTTCGGGGCTCTCCGTTTGGGGGAAGTCACGGATACGGGCGAGAACATCGTCGCTGTGAGTCTTCTCAACATCCTTATCGGGCTCGATGAAGCGGTAGTAAGGCGGGGCGCCGAAGTAGTCCTCAAAACCCGGGGGCGGGACGGCCTTGCAAGGACCATGGATAAAGTGAAATTGCGCCGTGCCATCCTCGGTAAGCTCCTTCAAGATGGGGGCTGATGATGGGGGAAAAAGCCCCGTTAGCTCACAACCGCTTGTCAAAGTGAAGCCGCCCGCGATGGTGCGGTGTGGCTTGCAAGTGACCGACTCACCAAGTTGTACTTGAAATTTCTAGTGCGAATTAGTGAGATGAACCGTCAATGAAGGGGCATCCGAGTACTCACGTCCGAGCTGCCATAGGCACCAGGGAGACAGAGGAAGCGCATCGTCATGGTGAATGATGATATTGGTTAGCGTGACTTTTTGACAGCTGAACCGAGCGAAAAAATGTCTCCAATGACAGGCGGACTAAAACCGTGACAGAACTGATATATCGAACGTCGTCTCGTAAGTATTTGTGGAATATGACTATTTGATGTTGTAGAGTGTGATGAATCAGCGAGCTGCGGAGATGGGATTACTGACGAGATTGACCCGGTCACTCGGGAGCGTTTTAATCAATTTGACAAAATCTAAGCAATGTCCGCAGGATGGTGAACGGGCGGACAATGAACGGGCTATCGGCCCATGAAGCAATCATCAGCTCAGACAGGTAATGACACGGGCGGCATGCAGATGTTGACGCGGGACGATGATAAGACAGGAGGAGGCTGAGTTGATCCATCTGCTCCCAAGCTTGACTGCTTGAACGCAATCAACTCAAATCAAGCGAAACCCGAGGGCGAATAGAGAAATTGTGAAACTCTGCACCTCATCAAGATTGCGGCAGGGGACGTGGAGTCGGTACCTAGCCGCCGGAAGGATGGGGCCGGCATACACAGGCACATACAGACACAGGAAAAGGGGCGAGAGTCGGTATTGGGTTGGATCTAGAGCTGGAAAGAACTCCTTTCCGCTGGTGATAAGCTGCAGCAATATCGCTGCTACTAAGGAGTGGATTACCTTGGAGGGCCAGGATGTACAATGGGTGGACGAGTTGGGGTGAGTTTTGAGACCGGGCCTGTGGGCGTCGGTCCATGAGACGGGCTTGGCTGGGTGGTCCGGTCCTCAGGTCGAGGAAACTGGACGAGAATGGATGGGCAGCAACAAAACAGACTGGGGGCGAGACAAGCGCCGGGAGACGCCACGCCACATGGAAGGACTCGAGGAACATCTGTCGGAGGGCTTCTCTGCAGAGAGGCGAGACACTTGGCAGCCCAACTGGCATGCTGTCTAACGGCAGGCCTAGCAGGCGAATTGGTCTGGGCATCCTGAGATCCGAACCCTCCTCAGTCGACGACGCGTTGGTGATGCACTGGTTCTGCAGCCAATGACTTGCTGATGTCTACAACTGGGCTTCGGACTGGTTGTCGGTCCGGTGTCCTGTCTCTTGTAAGCTTGTAACGGGACAAGGAAGCGCCCGCGCGGGGGCGCAGTGAGTGTGTGTGCCAACTTCGCTATCTGACTGGAAGGACGAGCGAGATGTTTGATGAGATGGGTGGACAGAAGGGCGAGATAATCGACGACATTATGGTGTGCGTGAGTTAGTGTATGTGCGGACGTGCGTATACGAGAGAGGTTGAGCGTAGATGAATATGGGCCAAAGAGATTAGGCGGTTGGGTGGCTGGGGCGAGCAAGCGTAGGCGCGTGTGTTTGCAGAAAAGAAACATTGTTTTGTCAAATTGCGTTTCTTCGGAACGGCCGTTCATTAACTTGCAGAAAGACAAATGGGGTAAGGTGGAGGACATGATGCTGTGGGCAGCATGTAGAAGTACGGGTGTCTTAGATGGTGGTCGGGGCCAGGAACTCGAGTCGGGGTTTACCGGGATATCCCTCCATGAGAACATTCTGCAGACGTGTTAGCAACGAGCATAGCGCAGCGCAAGGGAAGGCAAGTCGAGGCAAGACAAGACAACGCAACTCTGGTGCGTTGCAGGGACAAGGTATCGAGAGTGGCTGGCGCGTGTCAAATAAGAGCTTTGATGGTGCAACGGTATGGGAAGAAGTGCGGCGGGAGCGCTTGTGATTTGGAAGCTGCCAGAGCTTTCTGACAGAATCAGTTTTAGAAACACCCCCAATGCCTTAGGCTCCTTGGGCCTCCTTCCATTCCATTGGAGATGCTGGGATAGAGTGATGTTGAGTTGGATGCGAAACCGACCTTGACTCGGTGGAGTTTGTGTGATTGCCCTTGCGAGGTGGGTTGGAGGAGGCAAAGGAGTGATGGCGATCGATTGACGTTGACGTTGACGTTGGCAGTTGGAAGGTGACTGTCCTACCTTGGGAACACTAACGAAGGTGTTGGGATATGCATCTCTGCGTAGGAATGTCTCAAATGGTGCATTACCTACCTTAGTCCAATAAGAGAAGTGGACACCGATAGGCACCTACCTATCGGAGGCTTTTGAGACGGGTCACACCAGTGGTGGACCTGGTGGGCCCTTTCTTACCTTCCCTTTCGGTGAGGCGAAGGTGACCTAATCGGGCATCTGAAGCGACCCTTCCTTTTTCGAGCGGTCGCACCACCTCAGGACTCCCCTGGGGCTCTGGGAATGGCAACCACGAGCTGGCTGGACCTGCAGCTGCACACACTTTGGCTTTGGCGGGTGGTGAGTAGGAGTGGCTGCCCGGCTTATTGGGCGTCCACTTGATTGGCAGTGCAGCTGCAGCTGCATCTGGTTCTTTACGCACCCCTGCTCCCTATCATTTCTCAGTTTCCTCATCCCTCCTCGGAACCTCCTCATCCAACTTACCCCAATTTATCCCGATCGTCTGCAGCCGGCGTCATTCTTGTGGTCGCCCTGAATACATCAATGGCACTTCAAGCTGCTGATGCGATAGGAGGCCTTGACTTGACGGAGAGCAGAATAGGCAAGAACAGACGCGACGCTCGATTCCTTCCTCCGCCGCCGCTATTGCGAGTGTCGGTGCTTTTGACACAAGACACACTCTTTTCCAAACAGAACAACAAACGAGCGCCGATGTCCAGACCAAGTCATGAGAGCGGACGAAGAAACAAGCACCGCCTCCTTGGTTGGACCTGCATTTCCGCCTCCTGCATCTTGGGAACAATCGAGCAGAGTTCCAGCAACTGCAGCATTGAGGACCGGACGATGGCAGCCTGGCGGTCGAGGTCGACGTGAGAGACGAAATCAGCCTGCGGTAAACTGATTCTCCCTCAATTCAACTCAGCTTTGCCCTGCCCAAAGTCGACGCACCTCAACTCGATCAAAGAACGGAGGCCAAGATGCAGCGAAGGGGACTCCGCCCCATCATCTCGTCTACGGGCAGCTTTGGCAGCATTGGTTGAGGCAGGATTCCTTTCATCCTTCCCCTTGGGACTGCTTCATTGGCTCGCCACTACGGCGGAAATCTCCAAATCTCCAGATCTCCAAGCATCGGCCTGAAATCCCCCAAATAGCCCACCCGTGGTCCCAGACTTCCAACTGCCCCCAAAAGTGCCAAAGAGTCGAGGTGCAGCCTTCGAAGTCGAGTACCTTTGTTACATAATCATGCATTCGACATCCAATCAGGAGAAAGCAGCCGACCCGGAGCCAACACCACCACCGCCAGCAGGGTATCTTGCTGTTCTGTTGCTCTTGCCGTTGCCGTTGCCCCTCCGGCCCGCAAAACCGAGTCCACTTGGCGCCATGCGCTTCGCTTCTGCTCTGTTGCCGTTGCTGACACCACCGGCGGTTTAACCACCGGCGGGGACCCAGGGGCAGTGTTCAGGTACTGCACGCACCTACTACGTATTTTGCGCCCTGCCGTTACGACTGCTCCACCTCCGGACTTGGGACTTGCCCCCCGCCCCAAAAAGCTGCCCAGGAGCTGCTGCGTTCAGGGCCTTCCAGCGGCCCACTTGACTACACTACTACAACTCAATTCCATTGCTTGGCACCAACATCAGCACCAGCACCAGCATCAGCGTCAGCATCTGGCCCATCGTATTCCCATGGAACGCTTTTGCTTAGTCGCCTTTTCCACCCACCTCACTCCGAACCACGCCACCGGGCTCCCGTCCGGGAGGTTCGAGGGTTCATTGCGCTCCACGTCTTAGTCCGAGTCAAACGTCCGTCTTCTGCGATATGCATGGAGATTGCACAGCAGCATGGCTCTGCTCTGATCTGCTGCTCAACTGCAAACAAACTAAGGCACAACCGCTCCATCAAACACAAACCCGTCTTGCAGCCATTTCGCCTCGAACCACCGAATCGAGCAAACCGATTGGGCCTGCAGATAGGCCTGGGTTGGCCTGTTTCTCATCGAATTACTGTTCCTGATTTCCCAGCTGCCTAGAATTGGCCACTCCCTCATCCGGTGACCTTCCGGTAGACACCGTCCCGGAAAAGGTTCCTCGGTGACCTGATTGAATATCAGGGCAGCCCCGAGTTTGCCACCCGTTAATTTGCATAATTGCTTTTGACCGAAATAACTATAGACCCCGTAAGACAACTTCCAGCACAGCTTGCTCTTGTCTCCGGCGCCACAACCACCTCCCTCCTCTTGGAAGGGGGGGGGAGGCGACGTCGTGGCGAGCATGGTCTGCCGCTGCTCCGCTGCTCCGGGACGACATGGACAGCCCGGCATCGGATGTGCCTTGGCACCTCTCCGTGATGGTCAAGTTCACACCAGACGCTCCATGCAGTACCTTACTACGCAGTATGCGCCCAGATGCACGTTCGGGATCTCCCTGTCATCTACCTAACCGTCAAGCAAAACTAAATCACACAGGCTAGTCTGTGCGAAGAACTCCGGCCGACTTGGCGATCTGATCACCAGCCAGTCCCTTCGATGTCAACTCACCCGCGACTGAGCGAGCACCATCGTGTTTCCCATGCCGTTGATCAGCTAAAAAGCCTACAAAGTATCCCAACCGGAGCCCCCAAAAGAAGAGATTCGTCACACTCACTCATCCCATCGAGGAGGCTTGGTACGTACTCAATATCAATCCGGCCTGCCCACTCGAGCTCCAAAGATATACACATCTGAGAGCCCTCGCAGTCCGCCTTTCGTTTCCTCCTCCTCCCACTTCAATTCACTTCCTCCCCCTCCCCTTTTTCAATTTGAATATACGGAACGCCTAGAGCGCCAAATTTTCGCTGCAACATCTCTCGTTGATTCGACGAATGCCTGCGGTATAGAGAACGACCACAAAAAGCGGCCTCCGCGATCCTCCTCCCCCGTCATCCATCATGGCGCCCGGCGTCCTGTCCTACTCCTCCTCTGGGACATCGCCTTCAGCAAGTCCTGTCATGATGACCCCGATCGACCACTCCGACACCACTTCCGATGGCTTCACGAGCCTTTCTGTTGGTCCTCTAGACGGTCTTGGTCTCGGTGTAAACGGCCAACCGACGAACGGGCATTCCAATGGCCACTCCAACGGCAACGCTAATGGCGCGACTTACACCAACCCCGTCGGCGGCAGCGACGCTGGCCTGAAGCAGATGCCCATTGCTATTGTTGGTATGGCATGCCGCATGCCCGGCAGCGTCTCCAGCCCTGCTGAGTTCTGGGAGCTGTGCTCCCGTGCTAGGACTGGCTTCACGCCGGTTCCCAAGAAGCGCTTCAACCACGAGGCTTTCTACCATCCCAACCCGGGAAAGACCGGAGCTTACCACGCCGAGGGCGGTAACTTCTTGGACGTCGACCTCGAGTCCTTCGATGCCCCTTTCTTCGGCCTGACAGAAAAGGAGGCCATCTCCATGGACCCTCAGCAGCGTCTGTTGCTCGAGTGCACGTTTGAGGCTCTCGAGAATGCCGGTATTCCCAAGCACACGATCGTGGGAAAGGACGTCGGTGTTTTCGTCGGTGGTAGTTTCGCAGAGTACGAGAGCCACCTGTTCCGCGACAGCGACACTATACCCATGCACCAGGCCACAGGTATGAGGATGACCCCTGTACTCCCAGACAATACTTGCCGCTAATATACCCGCTCAGGATGCGCCCATGCGATGCAGTCTAACAGGCTTTCACATTTCTTCGATCTCAGGGGACCTAGTTTCACAGCCGACACTGCTTGTTCGGCCAGTTTGGTCTCTCTTCACTTGGCGTGCCAGAGTCTGCGCGCTGGAGAGTCTACCTCTGCTATCGTTGGTGGCTGCCATCTGAACATGCTGCCTGAGTTTTGGATTTCTTTCTCGTCTTGCAGGTGAGTCAAGTTGGAATTTGAATCTGCGCAGATGAGCGGTACTGATATTTTCGACGCAGACTGCTTTCAGACTCTGGTCGCTCAATCGCATTTGACAATCGTGGTACCGGTTTCGGTCGCGGTGAGGGTTGTGGTATTGTCATCTTGAAGCCTCTTGACCAGGCAATCAGGGATAATGATTCCATCCGCGCCGTGATTCGCGGTACTGGCATCAACCAGGATGGCAAGACGCCAGGCATTACTATGCCAAGTGGCGCAGCTCAGGGTACGCGGAAAAACCGAATGCAGCGTTTTTAAAACCAAACACTGACAAAAACTGCAGAGAAGCTTATGAAGCAGGTCTACAGAAACGCAGGCCTCGACCCTCATGACACCGGTTACGTTGAGGCCCACGGCACGGGCACCAAGGTTGGTGACCCCATTGAGGCGACCGCCCTTCGCAACGTATTTGGCAACAATAGGTCCGCGAAGGATCCTCTCTTCATCGGCTCCGTTAAGTCGAACATTGGTCACTTGGAGGCTGCTTCGGGTATCGCAGGTGTAATCAAGGCTGCCATGATGTTGGAGAGAGGTTTCCTCCTGCCCAACCATGACTTCAAGAAGCCCAACGAGAAGATTCCCTGGAAAGAATGGAACATGAAGGTTCCCGCCACTCAGAGGCCCTGGCCCAAGAACAAGAAGTACATCAGTGTCAACAACTTCGGGTTCGGTGGCACCAACGCACACGTCGTCCTTGAGAAGGCCCCTTACGTCGCCCCGAAGAAGGACAAGAACCTTCCCCCCGTCGAGGCCAAGAAGACCAAGGGCCGGAAGAAGCTGTACGTTCTGTCCGCCAACGACAAGAACTCTGTTCAGGCTGTGATGAAGAACCTGGTTGTGTACCTCGAGCAGAGGCCTGAGATTTTCCAGAACGACCTGATGGACAACATGGCTTACACCCTTGGATCCCGCCGTTCTATGCTCCCTTGGAGGGTTGCCATTCCAGCCGACGATTCTTTCGAGCTCATTGAGACCCTTAATAGCGGCAAGGTTATTCCCGGCAAGGAGACCGAGCCTCTGCGAATTGGTTTCGTTTTCACTGGACAGGGTGCCCAATGGTGGGGCATGGGTCGCGAGCTCTACGGCCAATACCCCGTCTACACGGCCGCCATCGACAGAGCCGATGAGTGCCTCAGGAAGCTTGGCGCTGAATGGTCTCTCAAGGCAGAGCTCAGCAAAGACCAGGAGACGTCCAAGGTGTCTGATGCCAACATCAGTCAGCCGGCTTGCAGTGCCGTCCAGCTTGCATTGACGGACTTACTCCGCACCTGGGGTATACGTCCCGTTGCTGTCGCCGGTCACTCCAGTGGTGAAATTGGTGCTGCCTACGCTGCCGGCATTATTGGATTCGATGCTGCCATGGCCATTGCCTACCACCGTGGCAGACTCATCCCCATTCTCAAGAAGAGACACCCTGACCTGAAGGGTGCTATGATGGCAGTTGGTGGAACCAAAGAGGAAGTTCAGCCCATGATCGACGCCCTCAAGGAGCAGCAGGTCAGAATTGCCTGCTACAACAGTCCTTCCAGCTTGACCATCTCCGGTGACGTTGGAGCTCTTGCTGAACTCGAGAAGAACCTGGAGGAGAAGCAGATGTTCAACAGACGCCTGCAGGTCGAGACTGCTTACCACTCGCACCACATGAACCTTGTTGCCAAGGAATACCGCGAGTCCATTTCTGAGCTCCCTCACCCTCGCACCACTGATGTCCGATTCCACTCTTCGCTTTACGGTCACCAGATCGACGGCTTTGAGTGCCAGGCTCACTACTGGGTCAATAACCTCACCTGCGCTGTTCGCTTCTCTGAGGCTCTTGAGACCATGCTTGAGCCTGTTGGCGACCACAAGCACGGTGTCAACATGATCATCGAGTTGGGACCCCACTCTGCTCTCCAGGGCCCCATTAAGCAGATCCTCAAGCACGTTGGCGACAGCGCCATGAAGATTCCCTACGCTGCCCCTCTCATCCGCAAGAAGGATGCCGTCGAGTCCGCCATGGACTTGGCTGCCAACGTCATTACCAAGGGTGCCATCCTCAACATGGACGCCATTAACTTTGCCCACACGACCAAGAGGCCGGCACTGTTGACTGATCTGCCCCGTTATGCCTGGAACTACCAGAATAAGTACTGGCAGGAGTCTCGCATGACCCAAATGCACAAGTACCGCAAGTCGCCCAGAAACGACTTGATCGGTCTTGAGGCTATCTATTCCAGCGACCTCGAGCCCACCTGGAGAAATATCGTCCACCTCGACGACCTCCCTTGGTTGCGACACCACCAGATTCAGGGCTTGACCGTCTTCCCCATGGCCGGCTTCATCGGCATGGCCCTTGAGGCTTCTGCTCAGTGGGCTCAGCGCAAGGAGGTTTCCTTTGAGAAGTTTGAGCTGAGGGACGTCTCTGTTGTTAAGCCTCTTGCTCTCAATGACACTGACGTTGAGATGACCATCAACCTTCGTCCTCACCAGGAGACCAATCTGACTGCTTCTGAAACCTGGAAGGAGTTCCGCATTTGCTCTTGGTCACACGGTAGCGGCTGGACTGAGCACTGCGTCGGTCTCATTGCTCTGCACGGCACCGAGACCAACGAGGTTGATGGCGAGGAGCAGAAGCTTGCCGCCCGCCGCGGTGCTGAGGCCACACTTAAGGCCAGCGAGAGCCCTGACGCCGTCGATGTCAACGAGACTGAGATGTACGAGCGTCTCGCCGCGCTTGGTGTTGGCTACGGCCCCAGCTTCCAGGGCTTGAAGGCCTGCAAGGCTTCCGACAAGTACTCCGTCGGTAATATAGCCGCTGCTGATATCGCCGTAGACATGCCCAACCACTACATGACGAGCACTGTCCTCCACCCCACCTTCTTGGAGTCCTTGATCGAGATGTACTGGCCTATCCTTGGCGCCGGCCGCACTGATATCAACACTGTCTATCTTCCGTCTTCAATCGCGAGAATGTGCATCTCCCGCGATATCACCACTCTTACCAAGACGGCCGGAAGTTCCCTCAAGGCCTACGCCAAGGCCGACTTCTCTGCCACTGAGGCCCACGCCACGAAGGTTTCCATCTTCGCAACCAATGAAGCCAAGGACTTGGTCATCGAAATTGACGAGCTGACCGTCTCTCCCATTATCGATGGCGAGACTGACCTTGGCAACAAGTCTGCCCGCGAGCTCTGCTACAAACTCGAGTGGGAGGGCATTGGTGACCTGAAGTCCATTTCTGGCAAGGGCAAGAAGAACGCTTCCAACGGCGTCAAGGTCGATGCTCCTCTGCCTGATGTGGACGTTGCCATCATCCACGGCGATTCCAACTCTCAGCAGATGTTGGCTAACGGCTTGGCCATTGCTCTGGCCAGCTCCACCTCCAGACTTCCTGAGATGGGTGCTTTGCATGAGGTCAACACCGAGGGTAAGCTCTGCGTTGTCCTCACCGAGATTGAGCAGCCTTTCCTGGCCAACCCTACCAAGGAGCAGTTCGCCGATATCCGCAACATGATTGCCGGTGTTCAGGGCTGCCTGTGGGTTGTCCGTGGCGCTTACGATAAGGCCACTTCTCCCGAGGCGAACATGATTGTCGGTCTCAGCAGAACAGTTCGCTCGGAGTCTGTCCTGCCCTTCGCTACTCTCGACCTAGACGGCACTAACGAGCTGGATGAGGACGATGCTTCCGCCGTCATCTACGAGATCTTCAAGCTTGCTTTCAACACTAATGCCTCGTCTACCAGTGAGCTTGAGTTCATGGAGCGCTCCGGCAAGTTCTACACTCCTCGCATTGTTCATGACGAGGATATGAACGAGTTCGTCCACCGAGAGACCAACCCCAGCATTGTTGAGATGCAACCCTTCGGTAAAGATGACCGTTCTCTGAGAATGGAGTTCTCCACACCCGGAGCCATCGAGACCGTTCACTTCGTTGATGACGCTCTTGCCAGCCAATCGCTCGGTGATGATGAGGTTGAGTTTGAGGTCAAGGCCGTCGGAATGAACGTCCGCGATGTTATTCTCGCCAAGGGCCAGATCCCCGATGCCGACAAGCACGCTCTGGGTGTCGAGGCTGCTGGTATCATCACCAGAGTGGGTGCGGCCGTCAAGTCTCACAAGGCCGGTGACCGTATCGCTGCTCTTACCATCAAACACGGTGCTTACGCCACTCGCACTCGCACCAACACTGGTAGCATCATGCCCATTCCCCCCAAGATGTCGTTCGTGGACGCAGCCACTCTTCCTTTGGCCTACTGCACCGCTTATTACAGTCTGGTGGAGCAGGCTCGTCTTCGTGAGTGCCAGCGCGTGCTTGTTCACTCTGCCGGAGGTGGTATTGGCCAGGCCTCTGTCTGCCTCGCCAAGATGATTGGCGCTGAGGTTTTCGTCACCGTTAGCTCCGCTGCGAAGAAGAAGCTGCTCATGCAACACTACAACGTCCCCGAGGACCACATTTTCTACAGCCGCAACACCACATGGAGAGCTGCCGTTAGACGCGCCACCAATGATGAGGGAGTTGATGTTGTTCTCAACACTTTGCCCGGCGCTGATGCTCTCAGGGAAAGCTGGGCCTGTCTCGGTCGCTTCGGTTGCCTCGTCGATGTCAGGAGAAAGGATGGTACTCGCGCAACTCGTCTGGACATGGGCCAGTCTGACAGCAACGCATCTTTCCTGAGCGTCGACATCTTCGGTCTTGCCGCTGAGAGACCCAAGATCATGGAGAGGCTCGTTAAGGACGTTGCCAAGCTCCTTGCCGACGACGAACTTCGTCCCATTGACCCTGCCACCGTCTTCCCCGTTTCTACCATGGAGACTGCCTTCAAGACGCTGCAAAGCACTCAGGGTCCTGGAAAGCTGGTTGTTGTCCCCAGCGCATCCGATGTGGTCATGGCAACACCATCCAAGGCTATGAAGGCTCTGCTGAAGCCCGATGCTACCTACCTCCTCATTGGTGGTACTGGTGGTCTTGGTCGCAGCATGGCCAAGTGGATGGTTGTCCACGGTGCTAGGAACTTGGTCCTTCTGTCTCGCAGTGGCTCTGCCACCGGAAAGGTCAAGGAGCTCATCGACGCGGCCGCGGCTGAGGGTGCTCACATCACCGTTCGCCCCTGCAACGTTGCTGACAGGTCTAGCGTCGAGCAGCTCTTCAACACTGGTCTCAAGGGTCTGCCTCCCGTCCGTGGTGTTATCCACGGTGCTATGGTTCTTCGCGTAAGTTTTACTGCTGCCCCTCCCACACTGACACTTTGACTAATACACCACAGGATGTCCTTTTCGAGAAGATGACCTACTCTGACTACACTGCCGTCACCGAGTCCAAGGTCCAGGGTGCCTGGAACTTCCACCACGCCCTGCAAGACCGTAAGGTTCCCTTGGACTTCTTCGTTGCCATCTCCTCTGCTGCCGGAGCCGTCGGAAACCGTGGCCAAGCCGCATACGCTGCCGCCAACTGCTTCCTCAATGCCTTTGTGCAGCACCGTCTCGCCCTGGGTCTTCCCGCCGTCTCTCTCGACCTTACCGCCGTCTCCGACGCCGGCTACGTCGCCGACGGTGACGCTGAGCGTGCGGCTGAGATCATGAAAAACTTGGGCTCCGACACGATCTGTGAGGCTGAAGTCCTCGCCCTTATCGGTGCCTCCATTTCGGGCAAGACGTCCGTCGCCAATCACCACGTCATCACCGGTATGCGCATCACTCCCTCCGTTCAGCCCTTCTGGACACCGGATGCCAAGTTCAAGGCCATGCGTGTTGCTGCCGAAGAGCTTGCTGCCGCTGAGGCTGGCTCTGGCGGCGTCTCCTTGAACGCCGCCCTCAAGGCTTCCCGCAGTGAGGCCGAGGCCATGGAGGTTGTATGCCGCGGTTTGGTCGAGAAGATTGCTGCTGTCCTCATGATGGAGACGGAGGACCTCGACGTCACCCGCAGCTTGTCGCACTACCCGCTTGACTCCCTCGTGGCCATCGAGATCCGTAACTTCATCACGCGTGAGTTCGAGGCCAACATGCAGGTTCTCGAGCTGCTCTCTTCCGGCAGCATCCAGACCCTCACCAAGGCCGTCTGCAAGAAGAGCAAGCTCTGCGTCGGATTCGACTGGAGCAGTTAGACGGAAGAGACGAAAAATACATGACCTGCAGCATTGTTTATTTTTTACATCAACTACCACAAAACATTGTTATGCATGAAGAGATGATAGATTGTCATTTGGGGGTTCGGTCGGTGGAAGGGAATATAATTATGGTGACGGAAGGGGCGCATTGGTTCAGGGAATGAAAGAGTCACACGGGCACAAGGGCGACCGGACCACAATGCTGGATCTCCTTTTCTTTTCCTACATTGTTATGAATGTGTATGTGTCAGCAGTGTTCTTACTCTTTGCCTTCTTGGTGTGTATGCTTTCCATATGGGAGACCGCCTGGCAATCGCGGTATGAAGTTGACGGAAACAGAGGAGGAAGAGGGGATGAGATTGGAATCATTGGGATTGGGCGTTTTGATGTCATTTACTTTATGTTCTTGAATCTGTGGTATCATATTCTTAGATTTGGCAAATGACGCAGACTTTCCTTAGCAAACATGGCATTGTTATACTTTGGTTCAATTCTGTGCTGCTGTGAGACTCGGTGAGGAGACTTGCCTCATGGTAGGTGAAGTTCGACGCGGTCAGGAGCTGACCTGGTTAACGAGCTGTGTTCTCCTGCAGACCGCAAAGTCGACATCAACATCCTTCCTTTGAAGAATAGCTTGAGCTTCCAGACGCGTCGGTCTCTCTCCAGCGACACTGAATTTTACTTCTTGCTTCGCCTCGTGTCTAGGCATTTTCAGCCGGCTAGCTGTGGCTAGGTAGTGAACCACGAGAACCACCGCGAGAAGGTTCCTAAGACGGCGAGACACACCGGTCTAAGACGACCACCGTACTGGCAGCTGGAGATTTGAGACATGCTAATTAGTTTAAACCCGCCCAAGATTCCGGGTCGGCGCTCGGGCAACAGCTAATGGTCTCTCGGTGCACTACGAACATGGCCGAGATTGCCCACGACTCAAGAACGCGAAATAGCAAAAGCTCGCACGATCGACGTCGATGAGAGCTCATTTAGAGAACTTTTTGAAGGATTACCCATCATGGTTTCTCTTGATATAAGACCGCCACATGCCCCCCACTCCATGTGCTCCGGACCATTCACAACGAGTCGACAGGTTGGAAGGAAAAAGAGAAAAAAGCACAGACGGGGAAATGCTTTCCACTTTCAACGTGTGGCTGGTTACCCGTTGACCTCGGACGGTGTTCTTGGAGAAGCGACGGGGCTTTAACCAAGGTAAAACACCCTAACCAGTAAAAGCACAACTCGAACGACACCTTCGACGATCCGGCTCGTCCCTGGTGCCTCCCCGTGTGGTTCAGCTGCGTATTGGTTTCTGGGCGCTTTTATTTTAGCATCAATGAGGGACTTTTCTTTGCCGGCACTCCAGCTCCAGCTTCCGCGGCTGGCGCATAGATGGTTGAAAACGGTTCGTAGAGGCTACTCGGGGTGCCATGCTAAGCCATTTCTTTTACGTTTTCCTTGGCGTATTTTCCGCCCTTCCATTTAAGGAACCTCAAGGTCTCGACGTTAAAATCTTGATCGCTCGACATAATTGCGCAACCCCCCCCCCCCCCCCCCCTGAGAAAATCCATCTCCCCGGCTCCCGCGACACGTTGTGGAGCCGGAAAAACCACATGAAGAAAATGAAGTTTCGAAACACTCTTTTCCTGAGTTAACAAGTGCTGAGAAAAGTTCAAAATGTCACGGTAAGTCGCAGACTCGCATCGAATAGAGTTGATGCAATGGTTCCGGCTACCTAACGCCTTACGCGCGAGCATGCGCCAAGAAACTCGTCATCGAGAAACCTTGGAATTTTGCTAACACTGATGTCTTTTGGATGGAAGGTTGTTAAGGGGCGCGTTCCATAGTTTGGGATATCCCTTGGTAAACGTTTCTCCAGATAGGTGCCTCGATGCCCGCATGAACGATACAATGGTTTTGGCTACTTCTTTCCGAAAGACCGCTCTCACCCAAACAATCAGCTCTGAGGTCTCTGTGGTCTCTGTGGTCTCTGTGGTCCCGGACTCAGAGAATGGCCTTTTCTGGGGATCAGACCAAGACGGCCACCCGCGACGGTGGGGGTCGGCACGGAAGATATACGACACCTCTTTGATCATCTTCTTGGAATTTTTCACGTAGGTTGAAGCATTTCTTATTTTTATGCATATCCTTTTTGCTTGCTGACACAATAACTGTAGAACTATGATCAGCACTGCAGGAGTAAGTGTGCTAGTCGAAATTGCACAATTCCAACAACTGGTTCTGACCTTTGCCCCCCAAGACGCCTATTGCCGAACATAAACATCACCATCTCGGACTCAGCCCCGTTGCGGCCACCTGCATCTTCGTCTCAACATATCTCATCGGCCAGGCCATCGGAGGAGTCGTTCTGCCCCCTTGGTCAGAGTCCTTCGGCCGCAAGAAGCTTTATGTGGCCAGCACGGCTCTGTACAGCATCTCCTGTATAGTGGTAGGAGCGACGCCCACCGTTCCCGGGATCGTGATCGGCCGCCTTGTTGGCGGTTTCCTCTCTTCCGTGCCAACTACGGTTTCTACGGGCAGCATTGAGGATATGTGGGATACGAAGACTCGAGTATGGTGGGTGTTTGCGTGGGCACTAGGGGCCAACCTGGCCATCTTGACGGGGCCCGTCTTTGGGGCTACCATTATGGAGCACCTGAGCTGGTAAGACACTTAAGAAAACTGATCATTTGTCTCGAAAGTGAGTCTGATCGTATGATTCCGCAGGCATTGGATCTTCTACGTCGCCGCAATCGTCACCGGAGTTCTGACGGTTTTGTTTTTGACGATCAAGGAATCACGGCCCTCGGTTGCATTGGCAAAGATCGAAATCGCAGCAACGGGCCACAACGCATCCGGGCGCGAAAAGCTCGACCTTATCCGGCCTCTACGTCTTTTCTTTACGGAGACCATTGTGTTTCTCGTCGCCGTTCTGAGCGCAATCGCGTTCGGGCTCATCTACCTATTCGCGGAGGCTCTGCCGATGGTCTACGCGCGCATGGGTTTCGAGGACGGGTGGAAGAACCTGCCCTTCGTGGCTCTCGGTATCGGCATGCTCCTGAGCCTCCTCACCCGCTTTTACGACAAGAGGGTCCTTTCCAAACGGACTGCCGCCTCTCTTCCCATCACCCCAGAGTCCAAGTGTGACGGCTTCGTTATTGGGGCGCCGATGCTGGCCGTTGGCCTCTGGTGCTTCGCCTGGACGATACCGCCTCGCGTCCTGGCCGCACATTGGGCTTTTCCGACCATCGCTCTCGTTCCGATAGGATACGCGGTCAACGAGTTTGACCACGTTCTTGCTGGGTACTTGACCGACTGCTACCAGACGTACGCTGCCAGCGGGTTCGCTGCTTTGGCGCTGGTTCGGTCGCTGTGCTGCGCGACTTTCCCGCTGTTCGGGCGGATCATGTTCGAATCGCTCGATTTCAATATCTCACTCACCGTCTTTGCTTGTTTGGCGACGATACTTTGCGTTGTGCCTCCGCTACTTTTGCGGTACGGCAGTGTACTAAGAGCACTGAGCAAGTTGGCAGCGTAGTGATAAGAGGAGCGTATCATGAACTGTAAAAGTTTTGTCAATTTCAAACGCTTTAAAATTCTTTGGTGTTGTTATGGCGAAGTTTGAGATGACGAGTATGCGGTAGGTTTCATTGAGAACTCAGACGTGACCTTCTCGCAGAAGTGAATCAGGGCAGCTTCTTGCCCAGTTCCACCCTGCTCCTTCGTCTGCATGGCGTCGATGATATTAGCCCGCGGATTGGGATGGAATCGACCCCACGGCTCAACTCACCTGCTCCCATCTTCGGTAGACACATCGGGATAGAAGCCAGCCCACAAGTTGGTGTAAGCGCCGAACCGCGGGTGATACAACGGTGGCGAGACCACGACACCGACGAGCCAGTACATGTGACGAAGCAGCGGAGTTTTCAAATTCTCCGGGTTGAGGACCAAGCTGACCTTTCATTAACATCCTCATCCGTCAGGGGCTTGCCTCGCTTCCATGAAGCCAGCCGAAATATTCTTTTCATGACCTCCTCGACCTTCGTAGTTGGAGTATCATTTTCACTGACGTATACTCTCGCTCCCAAATCCCACGGTCGCATGATCTCATCTCGGTCGGCCCATATTTTGTTTTGCGCTTGTCCTTTCAAGTCGACGTCATTCCCATTTCCAGAAAGGGCGTATCGAATAATCAACAACGTCGCTGCTGCTGAGACTCAATAGACATATGGCCTGTTGCGGGTTACTGCAGCCGCAAATCGTGATGGTAGGTGTGCTTAAATCCGCCGGCGGTCGCAAAGATGACCGACCTGGTTTCAAAGCACAATTCAACATGTCTCCGGGCTTAAGTTGAGCAAGACAATGCGGCAATAGCTCAACTGTCGACGATCCATCTCGGCAATTGAACCCGCGGCAGCGACCCGTGTTCAGAGTCCAGGTAAGTGAGCACTTGAACGATGACGTGAGTGGTGACGATGAGATGAAGTATCTCCTGGGCTAAACAGTTGTTAGTACACTGCTCAACTGATCCGGTGGGATCTTGATACTGGAGATGCTTCCAGCAGTTGTGGGATGGACAGTCGGAGATGATCTGGTGCTTTGCAGAAGGACTCTTTGGCCGCTTGAAATGCCGCGCTATCCTGTAGATCGGTGCAGTAATTGATCAAAAAGTCGAGTTGCTGATGGTGGATTATTTTCTGTCGGTTGTGATTGCGGCCTTGAGAATTCAGACTTTCAGTGGCATACCTTGACATTCGCCGGCTCACAGATGGCCTCTTCAGAGACTAGGACAGCACCCTTAGAAGTCGGCAGCTGGTTGCGCACCTTCTACAAATCCCCATTCTCAATAATAGGTCCCTGAACATTTTCCGCGTAGGCCTCCAAGTAATCGTCCACTTGGTACGTGATGTTCTCCAGTAGCTCGGTATCAATAGTATACTTCAGCTGGTCAGCATCATGTGACCGATGTCAATCTTAGGAACCTCCCCTAAATATCCGCAGGAAAATGCTTCCTTTTCCAAAAACCGCATGCTTCTACACGAAAGGCCGTGTTGGTGCTCAATCTTTTGCGGGAGAGCACTGTGGGGAGTTTCTGTCTTCCCTTTGGCAACCGGGCAATCTGACAGTTAACGTCATCGTATCGTACAGGTTGACGTACATATACTACCTAGTACACACTTAGCAATGACTCTTTGTATGTAGGTAGTGAGACATGAACGAAGGGCTACCCCATCTTCCACATACAGTTGCGTGTTATGAAGGAGAGAAGAATGACAGCTTCACTTGGCACTGGGACCCAGTCGACAATCTCTCATTTTAAGTATTTGAATTCTGCAGAAACAGTTCTGAGAAATCCCACACGTCGCTCAACGGCACCGACAACATATTATCTGGAGTCTAATCCGTCCATTGCGTCTTTCCAAGCGACATGATGAGGCAATTCAAACATACAAGCCGAGATAAGCTCCTGCGTATCCTGAAACTTTGGAACAGCTCCGACTGCTACGTCGAAACAGAGTTGACGCCAACAGTTTTGTGTGGGAAGATATACCAATTGTTATCCATGAAACTGCGTTGAAGATAGGGATACACCTTCTCGCAACGCGAAACCGAGCGATCAGGCCTTCCCACAGCGTGCGAGCCGTTTTATGTCAACCGCCTAGCGTATGACGTCTGCTGAATCTTCTCGTAGCTGACATGCCATTCCCGTGCATACGAAGACCCCAATAATGACAGGCAGATGCGATAGCATTCAGGGATGAGAAAAAGTCGAATGAGACTCATATTCCGGGTTCTTAACTTTGCAGAGAGCCCACAATTCAACCAACTGTCAGCCGATCTCAGGAAGTGGTAAACGACTAATAGGAACAAAATGCGTGTTAATCAGTAAGAGCACATTCACGGGATAGCTGCACAAGGAATCGGATTTTGGATTAAGTTGGTTCAAGGATGTTATACCCGCATTTAGGGCGATTTTGTTCGTAAAATACCCTGGAAGCTGCCGCAAATCACGCATGGAGTTATGGTCGTTTCCAACCATGTAGAGATAGCTTGAGTACTGGGATTGTCAGTGCTGAAGGTAAACAGAGAACAGGCGGTCTCGGATGCAAACTAGGGCGAAACCTGTAAATCATCGTGAAATTATATTACATCTCCATCTTACCAACAGCCAGGTGAGCCGTACAAACCCTATTTAAACTATTAGAGCCAACAAACCAATACCCAACTAGCAGAAATGAAACGCCAAGCAGGGTAGCGACGCAGAAAAGCACTTTTAATGATGAATCGAGAACGTAGCTGGGTCACTAATAACTCATCATGGACATCAATCAACTCCTTCAGCACTCACTATTAACTTTTAGTGGAACATGTGGTGAGAACATGTGCCTGTAGGATAACCAATTGCTTCAAACGGATGACAAGCAACGCAGAAGCCCGAGCGCCGGCCAGAAAGCGACCTCGCCTTAGAGATTAAGCCCACAACTTAAGCCCAATCCAGCCATTTTTTCCCGCCTTAGCGCCGGAGATCGGGTGCTGAAAGTAATCCGTCCGTAACCGAGAGCGACGCAGTTCGCGGTTCGTACGGCGTTTGACTGCTAAGGCCCGGCGTCTCCGGTAGCTGCTGGACCGTACACCTCTCCCGGGGTTTCAAATGTTAGCGCAGTGAATTGCCCTACTAGTCCGTATCTTATAACTAGGTTTTTTTACTAAAGTTATAACTCTATTATTTTCGCCCGATTTCTATAGGATTCTAAGGAAAGTGACTTCTAATATAAAAGCTAAAGCCTACTTACTAATACTAAAAGAGAGGGCGGATTTTTTTCCTACTGTTACTAACCCTAATACCTACCTACCTATATAGCGACCTCGCTAGGTCTACTAATTACTAATAAGTTAGGTAGTAGTAATATTAGCTACTAAATATGCTATATAAATAATACTAATTTAAAAGTACTAGTATTACGGTAATCTTACGCCGTTTGGGTATAGTATCGTGGGGTAATTTACACGCTAACATTTGAAACCCCGGGAGAGGTGTACTATCTGCCTCTTATCCCACCGCCCCTCTTCTCTCCCTCCCCATGTCCCCGGATATCCTTTTTCTCCACAGCAACTTTAGCTTACCGTTCTCTCGGTACCAGAGCCCCCGTACCCTGACCCCTTGCGATGCAAGAGACAACAGAAGGCCAGCGGCCGACTCCCAAGGCACTCTCCCTTTCATGCACGGGCTGCAGGATTCGAAAGGTTTGTGTAGAAGCCTTGTTCAGCACTACCGGCCCGCCTCATTCCCTATAGGCACTGACTCGGTGTTATCACAACAGGTCAAATGCGACCACCAGAGACCGATATGTTCGGGGTGTGCAAAATATGGCGGAGAATGTGTCTGGCCAGAAAGGAAGAAGAGCGTGAGGCGCGGTGAGAAGAAGTATGCAATCAAACCAGTGCAAATTCTCACATTATGAGACCACACGTCGCTGACGTCATTGAACCACGATGAAGACTTTTCGAGAACATCGTCACAAGGCTAGCGCAGATGGAGCGCTTGGTCGAAGAGCTTCAAGAACCGAAACAAGACTCTCCACCGAAGGTCACGAAGAAGACCAAACAACAAGCGTTAACGCCCGAAGAGTCCCCATCCAACATAAAGCCTGCTCAGCCGGCCCCCAGTGTAGTCACAGCTATTGCCGCCCAGGTCTCACCGTCGTATCCGCCGTCGCCGGCCTCAAGTTCACCGAGACCGGCGAAGCCGTACTATTCCGGGGCGTCGGAAGGCACTGTCGGAGTTTCAGGTAGGTTGAGTCCTAGCTAATCCGTCGTGAGGAGAGGCGGGAAGAAAACTGACCGGTATCGAAGGCCAATGCTCTATCTTTTCCATCGAGGGAATTGAGAAGATCGACATGTTGGTAGGTGACAAGCGCTTCTCGACTGCGCTTCGAGCTCTGCTGCGCAAGGTACGGGGCTTTGCGCCGCAGAGAAGTCTTGACTTTGCTACCTCTCCGAGGGATTACCCCTTTCCCCCCAACGATGTGATTATCGAGTGCATGAATGGTAATACCTCCCGGATATGTTTAGTGTCTATTCGGCGACTCAGCGGCTAAACCCTTCGTCGCAGAATTGTTCCAGAATCTCAACCGTGTTGTTCGGCTCATGCAAGAGTCCAAGGTTCGTGCGGCAGTTGACTCGTACATGTACGGCCAGCCGTGCGATGAGCCAGGATGGAAGCTTGCGTTGAACATCATTCTCGTGCACTCACTGCGAAAACGTGATTGGGCAAGCAAGGCCCAAACACACGAGCCCTACCTGAACAACGCCCTCGCCCTGATGCCCAACGCCATCATTGAGACCCCGAACCCAATGACAGTAGGGGCTCTTCTGTCACTTGTATCTACTTTACCCACCTTCTGCCACCTGATGGCAAGTTATGTACTGATAGAGATAGGTTACCTACTTCATCTTCAACGCGGAGAACCACATCGCGATATCCATCCTCGCCCTCGCGACCCAGTTCATTCTTCTCGCGGGCTATCACAACCCAGACCACCCATTCAAGACCATGCTCACGGAAGCCGACATGCTTCATCGACGCCGTCTGTTCTGGCAAGCTTACGTGCTCGATCATGACCTCATGCTCCGGATCGGCAGGCCTCCCCTCATTGCCGACGACTTCCTCGTCGACCTACCCGAGGAGTTCCCGATGGACGGGTACGGGGTGCACTACTTCCCAGGCAACGTCACGCTCAGCTACTTTCACCAGCAAGTCCAGCTGTCTCGCATTCAAGGACACGTTTACTCGAAGCTCTACTGCCAAAGTGGCAGCATCGTTTCGGCGGCCGCCCTGGAGCATGAGATCGCGCAGTTGGATGCGGAGCTTCAGGAGTGGCGCGAGGGGATTCCTGAGCTGATCCGCCCCGAACCGTCGGTGGACTTGGTGGACGCTAATTACAACAGGATGATGCGTCTGAGTGTGCTGCACTTCATGTACTTCCAAATGGTCGTCGCCATTCATTCGGCAGCGTTTAGGCTACCGCTTCTTGACGAAGATCAAGATGCCATACGGCCCAGCGTAGCACTCTGTGTCAACGCCGCGAGAGCAACCATCTCATTGCTGAGACATCAGCGGTTAGAGCATCCATTCACAATGTTGGTATTCCCTTCCACATCCTTTTCTCAGGAATCACCCCACTGACCCCGAACAAGATATCTGCTTTACCAGGTCGCGTGGAGCGTCGACATTCTCTTTGTAAACATTCTTAAGAACAGGACCGAGTGCAGTGCGCTGCAGGATCTCGAGCTTATCAAGATGATTCTTGACTTCTCTGAGAGCTACGACCCCAACTACCAGAAAGTGGCCTCTTACCACATCATCAAAGTCCTCTACGAAGTTGCTTCTTCGGTGGTGGCTGGCCTGGCCGAGGCTTGCACAATAGCCCCACCGCCGCCGCCGACGACGACGACGACGTCGATGCCGTATTCTCAACCCGTTGCTGCAGAAGCCACGAGCACTATTAGCGTCCCTTCGACGTCCCCTAGTCTACTGATGCCAGGGTTGGAGTTCGGGGGAGACTGGGGCAACATATCTTTGGGCGGTCACGACTGGCTGTCCGCAGGGTTCCTGCAGGTGGCAGATTGGAGTCTGCCGATCAATCCGCAGTCTGTATTGCAACCCTACCCAGCGGCCGATCCAACAAGCGGAAATACTGAGATGAAGGATGGGGGAACCAATGGCTCAATTTGAGATGATTTGAACGTGCAACAAGGTACTTCTAGCGAGTCAAAGAGACCCACGCTGAAAAGAGATGTCGTGCGGGATGGGGCCTACCTGCGTAGTCACGTGCGGTCCCACCCGCTCCAGAGCGGGTATATATATCCCTTCGGTTTATATACCTCTATTTAGAGAGACTTCTGCTATAATTCGTTTTATAGATACCTATATATATACTCCTTTATTATAGACTTTATCCTATGTACCCTTCTTTATAATAACCCTCTTCTTAAGTACTTATAGCTATTATAATAGTTATAAGCCTAGCTATTAGCTAGTTTAACTTCGCTTATAATATACCTCTCCTATATAACCTCTAATATACTATAATAGCTTTAGGCGCTCCTTTTAGCCCTCCTCTTAGCTCTCCTCTTAACTCCCTCCTTTTAGCCCTCCCCTTAGCCCTCTATTTAACCCCTCTTTATTACTAATATAGCGCTTTAATCTAACCCTTCTACTACCTAGCTATATATATATACCTACTATCTCTCTAAGCTATATAACTAGCTTAGTTAGTATTTATAGCTTCGCTTTTATACTCTTTAAGTAAGTATATAGGATTATATTAACTTAAGTAGTTAACCTATACCTAACCTTATATACTATATAGCACGCCCTCTAATAATCAATAAGCTCGGTATATAATATAATAGGGAAGCCTATAAGACCTATATTTATAAATATAATAAATAGGCTACGTAGCGCTATATATATTCAAACCTAAATAAAATAAAGCCCTTATCTCCGCTACCTCTCATAGTTAATAATATTTATAATAAGCACGCTATATATATAGCTAATTTATCATACTACTAAGGAGACTTAAAAATCTCTCCTTAGTAGCTACTATAATATTTAAAACTTTATATATTATACTATTAACCCCTTATTACTTATAACTATTTAAAATAACCTTATAGCTATTAAGAATACCTCCCTCTAATTCTTTATATAAGCGCTTAAGTAGTTAATTACCCTTATAAACCTCGCTATAGTTATTACTATTTAAGATAAATACCTTTATATTCTAAAGTAAGTAAATACCTCTATATTACTATATACCTAGTATTAGTAATAGTATACCATATATTAGCGCGCAAGGTTACTTAAGATCCTTAAAATCTAGGGGGTTATTATAATTAAGCCCTTTTTTAAAGTAGTTAGTAGGTATATAGCGCTTATATAGGCTTATAACGCCCTTATTAAGGTTAGTATAGCTAAATAAACTAGTATAAAGCTATATGCCTTTATTAAGATAGTTTTAATATTTAGCGCCCTTATTACTTAGTAGTTAAAGTAGCTTAGCGCTCTTATAGGTATATTTACTCTATTATTAAGTATACCTAAACCTATTTCTATTAAAAACTCTATAATAAAGCTAGATAATAATAGGGATTATATATAATACTCTTATGAATATATTTACTATTAGCTAATATAATATTATAATTACTTCTTTTTAGTAATTTAGCTTAATAAAACTAAATAAATTATTTAGCTTATAGAGCTAAAAGAAGAAGCTATTCTAACTACTCTATATATTAATACGTTCTCTTATCTATGTAATATACTTTAAGAGGAAAGTATTATAAGACCTTCTATTAAATACTTAATAAATATTAATATATAAGCCCCTTATTTTTATAAGTAGATTACTCTTATTATTATAGCTATAGCTAAGCCCCTTAAGTAGATCGCTCCATTCCTGAATGTCTCATTTTGCCTAAACTCTCATTAGTTCTCATAATGAATGTACGCAAGAGGCTGACTCTGAAGCGTTGATCTGATATCCTAATAATACAAAAGATCAAATTACTAGTCGCTACCCAGGGTTTCATGACAATTGTAGACACAAGCTCTCGGAGGAAATGTGCACGATACAGATAGTTTAGATCGACGGCTCCAGCGGGAGTTCCCTTTTAGCCTGAGTTGCTTCCTGAGGGGGACAGCACTCACACTGGCTCGAACGAGCGGGGCCCTAGATCTTCTGCCGAAGATACCCTGTCACGCTCGCGAATCTGCAGCTCATGATTGCGACGGCTCAGGACTCCGCACAGTTGGAACTGCAACATCGCAAACCGCCCCAATGAGATCTTCGTCATATTGATGGATCGGGCAACCACATCGGATGACAAACAGCCTAAACGACACTGTTCAGACAAAAACCCCTGGAGAAGCTTTCCCAGCCAATCAATCCCTCTCAGCCGTGGCGATCAGGTTGACGGGTACTTTGTTTCAGCGTCTTGCTATTACCTTAGCGAGCAGTCATAACGCGTAGCCAATAACCACCCGGTTCAACGGATATGCTGAAGCAAGTCTTTCAGTTGTATGTTATGAGTAGTAAAGCTGACAATACGCTTGCAAAAAGGTACCAAAAAGGACTTGTCCTTGACACCAGACCAGGGGCATATTTTGCCTAGAAAGAACCCGGTTTTCATGGTTGGAACGTTTTTCGGCAATGCTGTGTAAAATGAGGGAGCCCAAGTGGTATTGAATTACATTATTTAGGTAAATAATCAGCAGACGTGGTTTTTCTGGCATTTATCTCCCTCGTCTTCTTCAATGCGATCTTGATATTTTCTACTCTTTTACTAATTCACCAATCCAAGTCAGAGAGTCTTGACGAAGCCTTAGTCCAGCATTTTTATTCCTGGGTCTCCCACTTATGCGGTTTCACCCAGTATAGAACCCTCGACGCTACATTAATCCCATACCAGCTGCAACTGCTGTTGTTACCTCTACATTTGTATGACTTACTCCCTAAACGCTGGCCTTTCTCGTACATTAGTGTTTGCTGACAGTCCCAGATTCTACTTATCTCGCTCTCATATATTGCTTTACCTAGGTAGTGGTAGAAAGCTCTCCCAGCGTACGTACTCGGGGATGCACGTATCTCGTGCACCCGGAACACTCCTCCCTAGCAGCCACACAGCAAGTATACCTACCCAGGGATTCTAAACGTTAGCACTATCCCATACTAACGGTTCTGGGTATAATATTTAGAGGTCTTCTTAAGTAGCCTATTAGAGGGGAAGTTACTTAGGAAGTTAGGATATTACTAAGTAAGAATTCTACATCTTAAGGTAAAATACTTTACACTAGAGATGTATTATTCTTACTTATTATTCTATAAGAAGTATATACTCTAGATATTTAGACTAATAGTACTTAATCCCGAATGCTATAGGCCAGAAGTTGCATACTAACGTTTAGAATCCCCGGGTAGTTATATTCTTACCGACTGTCTGGGAAGCAAGAGAAGCCCGTTACAGAGTATAAATAAACACTCAGGCCAATCATGCCACTTTGACGTCAGTTCGGTTTGAGGAGAGCTCTCGGCATCGCCTCTGGATATTCTTGGTTGCTGAATGGACCGTAAGCACGTAGGGTCTATCGAGGTCATCTGAAGTACGCGAAGGATTCGTGATCCACAAGGGGTCGTAGCCAAATTCGTGGGTGATTTCAGCCTTGGCAGAGGACGTTTCCTCAAATGTTCAACTTGTATAAGATGCGTTCTTCAAACGCGGATTTCAGCATCTGAACAACGATCAGGCAGGAACAGCAGCAGTCTTTTCGGAAGACTGGCAAATTTGGCCGACAGCAATGCGCCTCGGGATAATGTTCCGATGCGCGATCTCCGCGATGTGGACTGTACCCCCCTATCCGTTCGATGGTACCCACCTGGCGTTGCTGAGCTAACATGCGGAATTCGAAATCTGCGACCGTTCAACAGGAAAAATTCTTCATGCTCGAACGCGGTCGGTGGGAATAAGTGGATTTCTGCTCGGCGTGTCTCGGCACAGTCATATTCAGGTTGGATATACAGTGTGTGAGACGCTTCAGGTGTTTGCTTGCCAAAAAAAAACGGCTATGTCGTGATATCATTGGTATAATGCCTGATAGCTAGCTCTAAACTTCATAAAAATATTAAATGCTTTTTCCTCCTTTCTTGTGATACATTTTCACACGTATTTCGCTAGATGGTGAGTAGATACTTTTACAGACGGGCAGTCTCCTGGGCCTCCTGAATGATGAATTCGGCGGCCTTCTCGGCGCAACCAAGCACGGTAAGCATGGGGTTGATGGTGGGGATTGTGGGGAAGACACCGGCGTCGCAGATGCGAACCCGCTTAAGTCCCTTGATGTTGAGACGCTCGTCGACGACGGCAAGCGGGTCCTTGCGGACGTCTCCCATCTTGGTGGTTCCGCAGGGGTGGTAGACGGTGTGGGCGGCGCGGCGAGCGTAGAGGGAAAGCTCCTCGTCGGTCTGGAGCTTGGGGCCGGGGGCGACCTCACGCTTGATCCAGTTCTTGAAGGGGGCCTGCTCGGCGACCTTGCGGGCAGCGCGCATGCCGTAGACGAGAGTAGCGGCATCGTAGCCCTCCTCGTCAGTGAAGTAGCGGAAGTCAAGGGCGGGCTTGACGTTGGGGTCAGGGGAGGTGAGGTAGAGACGACCACGAGAGCGAGGGCGGGGAATGTTGGGGGTCATGCAGAAGGCATAGCCGTCCTTGGGCTCGTCGTAGCCGAGGCGGCCGGTGTTGAGGGTGAATGGGATCTGGTAGCAGTGCATCATGACATCGGCGATGTCACCGTCGGGAATGCCGTCGGGGTTGAAGAAGGTCTTCTTGGCGCCAGCGTTGGGGACCTCGCGGCGGAGGAAGATGCCAGCGTCGGAGTCCATGGTGGTCTTGTTGGGGGGAACAGGCTGGTTAAGCTCCCACATAATGATGGACTCAGGGTGGTCCTGGAGGTTTTCACCGACACCGGGCAGGTCGTGGACGACAGGGATGCCGAGGTCGTTGAGCTGCTGCTTGGGGCCGATACCAGACAGGAGCATCAGACGGGGGGTGTCGACGGCTCCAGCGGTGAGGACGGTTTCCTTCTTGGCAGTGAGAGTGCGCTTGGAGCCATCGTTGAGGGTCAAGTTGACACCGGTGACGGTGTCGCCCTTGACGTTGATCTTGGAAACCCAAGCGTTGGTGAGAACGGTCAGGTTGGGGCGCTTCTCGTCGCCGCGGAGGAATGGGTGGATGTAGGCGACAGAGGCAGAGGAGCGGCGGCCATCGTCGGGGTTGTAAGAGATGGAGAAGAAACCGACACCCTGCTTCAGAGCACCGTCCTGGGCGATGTGCCTGTTGAAGTCGTGGAGGATGGGGATGTTGAGAGCAGAAGAGCAGGAGTTAACCCAGTCAAGGCAGAGCTCGTTCTGGTGGCGGGCGTGAACGGGCTGGACGGTGTTACGCAGCTTGTCCATCACGCGCATGAAGTCGTGGAAAGTCCAGCCGTGGGCTCCCATGGACTGCCAGATCTTCAGGTCGTACTCGAAGGGTCTGAAAGAGATGAGGGTGTTGTGTGATGAGCAGCCACCCAGGACCTTAGCACGAGAGTGACGGATGTGAGAGTTGCCTGTGCGCGATTGGTGTGAGCTTCTTCGACCGACAATCAATCACTCACGATGAGACGAACCCAAGGCGAGAGCTTATCGGGGATCGTAAAGGAGTGAGAAGCTTACCCATGGGCTGTTCAGTGGTGCCGTAATCGTAGTCAAGCTCGCCGCCCAGAAGGTCCAGCCACTTGCGCAGGTCCAGCACGCGGTCGTCCATGAAGTCACTGGGGCCAGCCTCAATCAAGAGGATGCGCTTCTGGGGAAGAGCCTCGGCGAGACGAGAGGCGATAACGCAGCCCGCGGTACCACCGCCGACGACAATGTAGTCGTATCTGTCGACATCGGAGACGGGAAGCTGAGTGGTAGACATTTTGGTGGAAGGAGGATACAAGGCGGTGATATTGAGACGAGGCACACCAGTAGACACAATATGAGAGTTCAGAGGAGGGGATCGCTTCAGTTATACACGAAGATGGACGGGAGGTTGTACAGACGGAAGACGCGGCGCGAAGGCGGTCTGAGGTGAGATTTGGAGAATTCTGGGCCGGGGAGGTACACCGATAAGATGAGAGCTGGGTATCGAGCCGGTGTCGATCAAAAGAGGACGACTGGGCTTATTATCAGCGAAACGACAGTTTATCACACGGCTCCTTGAAGCTGGTTCATCCTTACAGACCGGCTTTTTTTCTGAGAAATTTTGTCCAAGGGCCCCTCATGAGCTCTTCGTACCGGCGCAGGGAGGTGGATTCGGACCCCGCGAAAGTGGGTGGCGGGGGGCCCTGCAGAGGAAGCGGGTTTCGAAGCATTGAAACTGACTCGCTGGGCTCGGGCGGCATCCAAGTCCAGGTCGGGAGGCGACGGCCCATTGGACAATGGCTATGGCCAGCAATTTTTCTTCTTCTTTTCTGGGCTCCCGGCTGCAACTGATGGCTGCTGTGCGAGGCAAGTGGGCCCGCCGTATCCCACGCAGGTGCAGTGGGTAGTCCGAGCCAATACATGTACTTCAGCAGGGAGTCACGGCCGGATTTTCTAACTTCCAGGTTTTCTGACTGGTCAGGCCAGATGTGGTGACCCTGTATGTAAGCACTGTGAGGCTGCTCAACACACCATCGCTTCCCTTCTTGATTGGGGAGCCTTGATGCGTTGCAAGTCCTTCAAGTTGTCCACTCTAAGTGGAAACTGCCCGACATCGTCGAGAAGGAATTGCGCATAATGGCCAGAGCAAAGCTAATCCAATCATGACGCCTCGACTATGCCTGGTTAACCCGGCGAAAGATTGCCCACCGTGGTTTGCTATCCTTTTCTGCCGCATTTCACCACCAAAGACATCCATCCGTCCCGAGTCCCGACAATAACGACCGTCCTGCGGCGAGGTTGTTGGTCGCCGGGGTCATATGCAAGACTTGCAATCGACATTCCCCAAGCTGTCATGCGTCCCATGCGACATCCGCGCTAATGCTCCTCGGAGTCTATCCGTCGCCAATAGCCCTGTCGCTTTCTCACGACAACGACTCGTTCCGCTCGCTTGTCTGATCTGACTCTGCCTCGTCCTCGCGGCGGCTGAGGTGGCATCGACTGAGTGGCTGCAGCCTGCGCCTTATACCGCGGTAGACTTCGTCCGGGGCATCCGCCGCTTCGTCTAACGTCGCCCTGGATGACATGCCAAGTTGGCCATTGCCTTGGTCTTTTGTCGGCGAGCTCCAGGCCTGTGTCACTATCGCTATCAGAGTCATATGCCTGGCATCACGGTGAGAGTGTCCGATGTCAGGTTGTCAGAGCGGACGAACACCAGATCTCCAAAAGGCAGATACGCTACTTTGGAAGGTATCTCGGCGCACGAGGCTGAATGGCTGCCGCCCAGCCAATCTCTTTATCTTCCGGTTCGCATCGTTTATCTCTGTCGCCGTATCTGATGTCCCTTTGGAGCACACCTCCTGCTTCGTTCAGCCAACCATCGAAACCTGTCACATTGAACCCTAGAAGACCCTTGGTGATCAAATTCCTTTAAGCCTGCGACATCGTTCGATATTGACGGCCAGACCCGGGATGACTATGGATCTCGACACCATCGCTGCAGCCTTTTTATCGACCGCGCAAAGGATGCCGGAACAACTTTTTTCTTTCTGCTCTTCGAACTAGAAGGCTGAAACTTCTGCAGTGGAGACAAACTCGTTGCCTCTCAATGGCCTCCTAAGGTTGTCCTGGGTCCCCTTCGGGGGGTACGTGTTATTGCAAGTATACATTTCGGAGAAACTTCGCGCTGCTAACCTAGCTTCTTTTATACCCTATATACCTATACTTATCTACCCCCCTTTTTACCCCCTTACTAATAATTATCCTCTATATTAAGGGTAGTAATTACTATATTAACTTATATAAAGGCTTAATTAATAAACCCTAGGAATATTAAATTAATAACTATTATAATCTCAAAGTATTTAGGGTATTTCTTAATAATAATATTAATTTTCTCTTAATTATTAAGAGGCTTTATCTTAAGTATTTTATATATCTTCTTAAACTTACTCTTATAAAACTGAAGATAAGGGGAATTATTTTTAAGTTTTAAGATTTAAATTATAAAAAAATATAATATTACTTAATATTCTTCCTAAGTTATCTTAGGTAATTTATTATTAATAAGCTAGTTAATATATTTCTCTAGCTTATCTTAATTCTAAGTAATAGTTTCTTTAATATTAATAGCTTAAATTATATAAGTAATATTTTTTATAAGTATTAGTATTTTATTTATTTTAAGTAACAGAAAAACTATATATAGGGATTAAGTTAATTTATAATAAATTACTAAATTAGCTTTGCTATTATATATCTCTTATACTAACTCCTAAGGTTCTTAGAATCTCTATTATAAAGCTATTAAAGTTAATAATACTGTTTACAAAAATATAAAAGAGTAAAAAGTAGTAATAGCTTTCTAATTATTATATAGAGTATACTATATATAGTAGAGTATATAATATAGGTTAAATTTATATGAGAAAGTGTAATTACCCCTATATAGCTAAATATAGGTAGTGAAAAAAAGGCACTACTTCGTATTATAGGTAGGTTTGAACCCCTGTCGATGTATTATAGCGCTATAGGGGATATTAGCAAGGGTTAGCAGCTAATCGCACGTTCGAGGAGTTATATCATAAGATATATTAAAAGCTATATTAGAAACAGCTAATATTAAGTAATAATAGATTTATATTAAGATACTAGTACTTTATATATCTCTTATTAGCTATAATAACTACCTTATATTGCGCTAGTATAGTTATAAGAAGTTCGCTAAGGTATTTATCTAGAAGTTAATCCTATGCTTCTATAACCTAGTAGTATAGTTAATCTTATAATAGCTTATTAATAAGTCTATACTTATCTTTAATATAATCCTTTATCTAGTCCTAGTAAGTCTTAATAGGGTTAAGATCTAGGCTATATAGTAGCTACTTAACAACTTATACCCTATAAGCCTTAAATTTAGCTTTAGTAGTAGTAGTAGAGTAACTTAGGGTGCTATCTTATATAAGAACGAGGTCCTTGCTATATTAGGCTCTATATAATTAGATCTATCTATTAATAATAGGTACTATATACTATTAGTAGGTCTTAGTAGTAATAGTACTCTAATCCTTATCCTAGAGGATACTAGGGCCCTTATAGTTACCTAAAAAATAGCCCTAAAATATCTAACCTTACTTATATTAATACTTCTTAATTATTACGGGCTACGCCCGGGTTAAGCTTACCTAGGCTTCTGCCTAGGTTTACCGCCTTAAGGAGCTACCTAGGGCCTACCCAGGGCTTACTTAGTTATTCCCTATAGACTAGTAAAATCTCTACTAGAGAGGAAAACTTCCCCTTTTCCTCTTTAGCTTAAATAAATAGTATTATAATAACCTCTTATTAAATAAACTTAGGTCTAACCCCTTATATATTTAAGCTTATTACTATAATAATAATAATAAGTTAAGTACTACTCCCTACTAGTTAGTAAGATAGTTAATAATAATATAGCTAAAACTTAAGATAAGCTATTATAAGCTAATTTAATAGTAGTAATAGAGTCCCTCTAGTAATAATTAGAAGAGGTTAAATAAGGGAATAGCTAACGCGTAGCTATATAAACCCCTATAAGTACTATTAGTAAGGTACTAGTAATACTTAGTATAATATACTAGAAGCTACTACCCCTACCCCTGAAGTTTTTAAGTAAATAAAAAGAAGATACTACCTAGGTATAATAAATAAGGTATAAGATTACTATAGATAGGGCGTTCTATACTATAGATATAGAGGTATAGTACCTTATTAACTCCTACTCCTACTTAAATACTATAGCCTAGTAGGTAGTCTCTACTTTTTATAGAGCTAGGGGGGGTAGGGGGAAATATTACCCTAAGGACTTTATAGCTTACCTAGACTAGATATATAAAGACCTAAATATCTACTTATAAGCTATAGCTTAACTATAAACCCTCTAGTAAAAAGAGAATAAATCCCTAGTAACCTTCCTACTAAGATTTAAGTAAATACTAGCTAATATAAGTAGTATAAACTAGCTTAGCTAACTCTAGATCTTACTTCTAGAAGTCTCCCTTACCCCTAAGCTAAGGGATTAGCTAATTACTATTAACTTATTAGCTAATTATAATAGCTAGCTCTTAAAGGTCTAGAGTATTATATAGAAGGTAGAGCGCTAGAAGGTTACTAGTAACTACTTAGTAACTTACTAGAGACCTATTACTAAGGATACTAAGGGGGATACTTATATAACTAGAGCTATATATATCTTATAAGTTAAAGAAGTAAGACGCTATAACTACTAAAACTCTAGATCCTCCTTAGGTACCTCCTTAGTATAATACTAATAACTTTAGAAGGGTATAAGGGACCCCTATACTTATTATACTTATAGAGCTAGAGGTTATATTACTTAGTATTACCCTAGTAAGGAGGACTAGCTACTTAGGGTTATGAAGGTAAAATCCTTAAAAGACGAAATAGTATATTATAAAGTTATAAATAACTACTAGGTAATAACTAAGTCCTTAAAAGAAGATAAGGAGTTAAGAAATAAATAACTCTAGAGCGAAATTAGGCCCTAGAGCTTACTAAAGAGGAGATATTAAGTTAGAAAGAATATAAATAGGAATAACTAGCTAATAATAAGCTTATTATTATTTAAATTAGAGTTAATAGAGGATATCTAGCTTATACCCTAGTAGATATTAGTAGTAATACTTATATAATAATTAATCTTTCCCTAGCTTAATACCTCTGCTTTTTATATATTAAGAAGAGATACTAACTTATAAAAAGGTATATATTTAATAGATTATTACTAAGTAACGCGCTAGGTATAGTAGCGTTTAACCTAGAAGTAAGTAGCTATACCTAGTATATCTTTATATATATAGTTAATAGCCTAGACCTTAATATTCTCTTAGGGCGCTTTTAAATAGAATAAAGCTAGGTTATTTATAATACTATAGCTTACTAAGTATACTATAGGAGGGGATATATTAAGCTATACCTAAAGGATTAAGAAAAAACTCCCCTTATAAAGGAAATAAAGGCTATAAGGTTCCTTAATATACCTTTATTCTCTATAATCTATTAATACTTAGTAAGATAATAGGGTAAGTACTAGTAGAGTATAAAAGAGGTATTAATATAAGCTATTAGCTTATTTAATATTAAGAAAGCCTTAAACCTAAGACTAAAAGAGGATTAATAATGTTATTTACTAAACTAGGTCTTAAGGGAGTTTCCTAACCTATTTAACTATAATAAAGCTTACTTATTACCCCCTAGGTAACTAGGGGTAAACTACTAGATTAACCTTATACTAGGACTAGATAGGAGGGAGCTATTACTCCCCTAGGGCCCCCTCTATAGTATATTAAGAGAAGAGCTACTAGTACTAAAAAAGACCTTATAAGACCTCCTAAATAAGGGGTTTATTAAAGCTAGTAGCTTACTTATTAGAATATTAATATTCTTTATAAGGAAGCTAGGTAGGGGACTTTACTTCTATATTAACTATAGGGCCTTTAATATAATTAGGAAAAAAGACTATTACTCCCTCTTATTAATCTCTAAGACGCTACGCTAGGTTAGTATAGCTAAGTATTATATTAAGCTAGATATAATAATAGCTTTTTATAAGTTAAGGGTAGTAGAGGAGTATTAAGAGAGAACTATATTCTATACTTAATATAAGTTATTTAAATAAGTAATTTACTTATTTAGCTTAACTAATACCCCTACTAGCTTCTAGTAATATATTAATAATACTTTATAAGACTTCTTTAATAACTTTATTACTACTTATATAAATAATATATTAATTTACTCTAATAGAACGAGGGAAGATTATAAGAAGAAGGTCTAGGAGGTCCTCTAGAGGCTAGTAGATATAAGCCTAAACCTTAACCCTATAAAGTATAAGTTCTTAGTTAAGAGGGTTAAATATATAAGGTTTATTATAATAATAAGAGAGGGTCTCTCTTATAATCCTAAGAAACTCTAAGTAATTATTAAGTAGTTACCCCCTATCTCCCTAAAGCGGGTCTAGAGCTTCCTAGGATTTATAAACTATTATAATATATTTATATTAGAATATAGGGATATTATTAAACTATTTATACTACTTACTAAGAAGAATATAATATTCTAATAGAGAGATAAGTAAGAATAAGCCTTCTTATAACTTAAATAGCTTTTTAATACTTAGCTAGTATTCTACTAGTTTAATCTAGAGGATAAGATTATTATTAAAACTAACTATTTAGGATTTATATTAAGAGGGGTATTCTTATAAGTTAACCTAGAGGGTATTTAATATCCTATAGTATTCTACTTATAGAAGCTCTCGCTTATAGAGTATAATTACTCTATTTATAATAAGGAGCTCTTATTAATCCTTTCTTATTTAAATCTATAGAGAGTAGAGCTATATAATATAACTACTTTTAAGGTACTAACTAACTAATAGGGGCTTAAATACTTTATAAAGAAATAGCACCTTATAGAGCGCTAAAGCTAGTAAGTAGAGGAGCTATTTTAATATAATTTTACTATTAAATACTACCTTAATAAGGAAGTAATAGCCCTTAATACCCTCTCTTAGAGGGAGTAGGATATACTATAAGGGTAAGATAATAAGTAGAAGTAGGGGAGGGTTTTATAGCTAATACTAGATTATACTTACCCCTATAGGGACCTTATAGTTAGCCCCCTAGTAAGGAGAAGTTAGAAAGGCTATACTAATATCCTAGATATTATAATCTTTAATAGTAACTCTAAATTATAAGCGCTATAGCTAGAAACTATAAAAAAGGATATAATATATAAGGCTATATATTATATAGTTACTTACTAGCTTTAGAGCTTCTTACTAGATATAAAAGCTAAGGTCTAAATTAATAAGTATAATATTAATAGTTAGGGGAGACTAATATTTAGGGGGAGGCTATAAGTACTTAGTAGGGAGGATAATAATAACTTATTAGGGGAGCTCTATATAAAGATTATTTAATAGAGCTATAACTTAAGTATAACTACTTACTTAGGCTATAATAGTATGCTAGAAATAATAAGCTAGTAGTTCTATTAGCTAGGATAATTATAAATAGTATAGAGATTTATAAGGAACTATAATATCTATAGAGGGATATATATCTAGAAGTAAGCTAAGAGGAGCTTCCTAAAGCCCTTACTAATACCTACCTAGTTATACTTAGACCTCTTAATAGACTTTATTATAAACTTATTACTTATAAAGGATAATACTAGCTAATACTTATAAGTTATAATAAATAAGCTAAGTAAGTTAGTAATATTAGAGGAGATAAGTACTATAGAGGTAGAAGCTTATACCTACTAGTTCCTTACTTCTTACTTCTAGTTCTATAGGTTCCTATATAATATTATTAGTAATTAAGGGTTTAACTAGGTAAGCTACTTCTAAGCTAAATTCTACTACCTTACTAATATAAAGAGACTATTAAGTACTATATACTACTTATAAACTAATAGTAATATTAAGAAGTAGAACTAGGAGATATAAGCTATCTTATATATATTTATAACCTAAGTATAGGATAACTAGGGGTAGCTCTTACTTACTATCTAGCTAGCGCTTTATAATAAGGTTAGTAATATAACTAAGCTCTTGCTATTCTTTTTAAAATATAAGTACTATATTAACCCTATACTTATTATAGATAATATAATATAAGAAGCCCCCTCTAGGGATATAATAGCTACTCTCCTAGTAATAAGATTATAAGAGGTAGTAGACTTTATCTAAATAAGTATTATAGCTACCTAATAGTATAATAAGGAGAATATAAACTAGTATAAGATATTTATAGAGGAGTACTAAGTAAGTAATAAGGTTTAGCTTTTAATAGCTAATTATAAAAGCCCTAGGCCTAGTAAGAAGCTATTATAGTTATACTATAAATATACTATAGTTAGAGTCCTAAGCCTATATATTATTAAGTTAGATATACTTAGTAATATTTACCTAAGGTTCTATATAAACCTCCTCTAGAGGGTACTAGAGGACCCCTTACTTATATAGATAAGGATAGACCCCTAGCTACTACTAATTATAACTAATAATAGCAAATTTAAGTAATATATAGAGGAGATATATATAGCGTAATAGAAGGTAATTAAGCGAGAGTAGAGATATAAGGTCCTAATTAAGTAAGAGGGGTATATAAAGCTTACCTAGGAGCTTATAGAAGCTATTATAGAGATTATTATAATAAATAAGTATAAAGCCTTATATAAACTAGTTATAAATAATAATAATAACCTAGCTTATACCTAGGGGGGGACTAGCTAGGAGGGGGGATAGTATTATAAGCTAATACTTAGGTTAAGCTTATCTAAGCTTCTACTTAGGTTTATTATCTTAAGGAGCTACCTAAGGCTTACCTAGAGCTTATCTAGTTATTCCCTATAAATTAATAAAATCTCTATTAGAGAGGAAAACTTCCCCTTTTCCTCTTTAGCTTAAATAAATAGTATTATAGCAACCTCTTATTAAATAAACTTAGGTCTAACCCCTCGTATTAATAATATAATTAGGATCCTATTCTTTACTTAGATAATAGGTAATATACTACTACTTATAGTAGCTACTAGTAACCTAAGTCTTATCTAACTAGAGTATCTTATACTAATTATTAATAGCCTAGTAGTAGTAAGCTAGAGCCTAGTTAAGCTGCTTTTAATAGGTCTCTTTATTAATAGGAGGCTTATAATATACGATATATCGCTTAAGGCCTAGTTAATAAAGGGTAGTATATATAGTATATATATTAAAGATTATATTAAATAAAACTATTAATAACTATAAAAAAGTAGCGCGATAGCCCTATTTAGAGGAAGTTATATAGGTAATAAGCTCTTGCTCTTATTAAGGGGTTATAACCCTTAGGCGGCTACTACGCGCGCTAGGTATTACTAAACGCGCTTATATAGCTATATAGACCTACGCCTTTATATATCTTATAATTTTTATAATTTTATTATAAGAAAGTTACATATTATAAAATAGCGTATAAGTATATTATTACTCGCTTTCTAATAGTTATTTTATATAAGATCCTTATAAGAGCGCTATTATAGCGTTATTTTAAGTAAAAAAGAGCGTTATTTAGTAGTAATAAGAGAGATTTGGTAATAGGGTTAAAAAGTAGTAGAATAACTAGAAGAGTAGTAAGTATAGTAGGAAGAAACTAACTTTAGTAGTAAGGGTTAAAATTACCCTTTTAGGCCTAGTATAGCGCTAGAAGGTAGTTAGGAGGAGGGGGTGTGACTGCCCCACGGGTACTTGATAGGGATGTTTTACTTTGGCCTGCTACCGCAGTAGAAGGTTGTCCTGGGTATTGAGGTGGAGCGGTGTTGTAATGACGGCCAATGACGTATGGCTTATGACATCACACCGCCGCAGATATGGACTGGCGAGGGTCTCCCGACAAATCTGCCAGCCGCCCCCCACCCCCCCTTTTCCCTGCTCCAGCCCATTTTACCTTCAATTATCAGCTGACCGGCCAGGCCCTCCGCGATCCCGATCTCACGCCGATCTGCCTCGTTTTTTTTCCCCTCTTAGACTAAACGACCATCGACCTCTTCCGTGGCCGTTGACCTCCGACTCCGTAACTCCGATCGACACCCAGTCTCGGTGCGAACCGCCTGTCACTTTCTCTCCATTCCGCTTACTGCTTGCTGCAGTATCGAGGAACTATAATCAATCATCCCCAGTTGTAATTCCCTCCCATCGCTCTTGTACGAATCTTTGTTAGCGAAGTTTCAGTTGCATTATTCCCCGTCACTCATACTTTATCCTTAACACATGAAAAATGGCGCCACGAGAGCAGGACCGTCATACCTTCTATGCGGGGAAGTCCCAACCGGATTCAGAATCCCCAGGCACCTTTCAGTCCATCGATCCTTCAACGGCGAAGCCCGTTTGCACCATCCACACTTCTTCCCCGGCCTCCATCAACGCGGCTGTGGATGCCGCAAAGACCGCCTTCCCCTCATGGTCCAGCACGCCGCCCATTGAGCGTTCGCGAATCCTCCTGAAGGCTGTTGCCCTCCTTCGTGAACGCAACGATGAGCTCGCCAAGGTCGAAACCCTCGACACCGGCAAGGTCTTTTCCGAGACACAGTACGTCGACGTCGTCACCGGCGCCGATGTGCTCGAGTACTTTGCAAACCTCGTCGCCAGTGGAGGCCTGAACGGCGAGTCCTTCCGTTTGAGATCTTCCGCCTGGGTTTACACCAGCAAGGAGCCCCTCGGTGTCTGCGCAGGCATTGGCGCCTGGAACTACCCCATCCAGATAGCTTTGTGGAAGTCTGCCCCATGCTTGGCTGCCGGTAACTGCATGGTCTACAAGCCTAGCGAGTTCACTCCCCTCCACGCTCAGTACCTGGCCTCTATCTACAAGGAGGCCGGCGTGCCTGATGGCGTCTTCAATGTTGTCTACGGTGCCGGTGACGTCGGTGCTGCGCTCACAACGCATCCTGACATCGCCAAGGTGAGCTTCACTGGCCAGGTCAGCACGGGTAAGAAGGTCGCTGGCTCAGCTGCCGGTGGCATGAAGTACGTGACCATGGAGCTCGGTGGAAAGAGCCCTGTAATCATACTTCCAGATGCCGACGTTGAGCAAGCCGTCGATGGCGCTATGCTCGCCAACTTCTACAGCTCCGGTCAGGTGTGCACAAATGGCACCCGCGTCTTTATTCCCAAGTCCATGAAGGTCGACTTTGAGCGCATCGTGCAGGAGAAGATCAAGTACGTCCGCGCGGGCGACCTTTTCGACCCCGCGACCAATTTCGGGCCCCTGAACAGCAAGACGCATCTTGAAAAGGTCCAGAGCTACGTGCGCAGGGGTGTTATGGAGGACAAGGCGACTCTGCTCGTCGGTGGTACTAGCCAGCCTAAGGGTTTACCTTCGGCACTGAAGGGTGGCAACTGGATCCAACCTAGCGTGTTCACCGACTGCACCGACGATATGACTATCGTCAAGGAGGAGATCTTCGGTCCTGTCATGTGCATTCTGACCTACGACACCATCGACGAGGCGGTGCGCCGTGCCAACACGACGGAGCTGGGTTTGGCCGCGGGTGTTTTCGGTAGAGATGTCGATGAGTGCCACAAGGTTATCTCACAACTGGAGGCCGGTATCACATGGATCAACACATGGGGTGAGTCGCCAGCTGAGATGGCCGTCGGTGGATGGAAGTCAAGTGGTGTCGGTGTGGAGAACGGACGTAAGGGTCTCGAGGCGTGGGTACGAAACAAGAGCACTCTTGTTGAGATGGGCGGCAGCGTGCCGACGGTATTCTCCAAGTTGTGAAGAGGAGGATTCAAGAGCAAGGTTGGGAAAATGTACTGATATATTGTACTGGTCGTGGGACATCAAAAGCTCCGATAACGGAGCCACAATTGGCTTGATAGCGTTTGAATAATATCTCAATGATTGATGAGCTTTTACTACCAATCGCGAGGTTTTTCTGATGTCCATCGAACGACTTCTCATGATGCTTATATAGTCATGGTTATGTGTGATGTAAGCTAGGATCCAACTCTGGGTGTTTCCTCATTCGAACACTTCAAGTGGCTCCAGGTGACGGGCTACTAAAGAGAAAATGCATTCGTACTGCGGCCATTCCCTTCCTCAGCAAAAGATTACAGGCCATGAAGTGATTTTATTTCGATTTTGACTGATCTCAATTCTAACTGAGAGCAACTTGGGCGCTGCAATGGAACTCCGTCAAGCTTGTAATCCGCCCTCTCAACCTGGGATACAGGCGAGATTTCCATCGTTCCCCAAATATCACGTCAATGGATACGTCGAGATGTATTAAGAAAGCATGTGGCTTAGAGCGACGCTGCAAATGCCGATGTGTATTTGTCGCGTAAGTGCGAAAATAAAAGGCGTTGCGAGCTGAATGATTCGAAAAAAAGACATTCGATGTATTCTCTGACTTGTGCGCATTTCCGTAATCTCAGTAATAGAAGACAGTATTTTACCATGAGAGCGAAGGCTACCTTTGCACCAAGAGAAGTAGCACAGGTCATTTATGGCATCTACACTTTTTGCCCTTGTAGACCGCGATATAAGTTGTGGCAGTAAATGTTCGACATGAGTAGAATTAGAATGCAGTATAGCAGGCTATGAGAATGCGATCTTTGCAAGGTTTCACTGCTACTCCAAGCATATCCAGTCCTCATCTGTTTTCCATGCTACACACAGTGGTGGCAACTCCGGTTCAGAATGCTGAGTACGTTCTAAAGACAACATCATTCACTCCACGCAGCCTTCACAGTGCTAAACAAATAACAAGTCTGCTATTTCCAATCACAGTATGCTCATACGGTTGAAGGAATACGCTCCGAGATCAGATCATTAATGCAGACCTTGAGTGGTTTCTTCGCTTTCTAAGAGCCCCATCGACTACGCTAAATACGGGAGTGATGAGTAAACTCGCTACACCAAGACAGTCGAGTTGCTTGAGATACCTCAAAAAAAAAAAGAAGTGTCATTCATACGCTCGCTTGCAATCAATAAGACGGTTTACTCACCAAGCCCTGTCATTAGCTCGACTTTCGTAACTTGGGTTTATCTAATCCACTCTAGTGAGTGCACTTCACTTTCGCTAGCCATGTCTCTTGTGAAATCGGCATAGAATATGAAGGGTTTCCATTATTTAACCCAGATCTGATAATAAGAGACTGGTTAGTACCTCCTTCCAGGGGACGCAGGGCGATAGGTTTGTAACCGTTAATGCTGAGGGGGCTGTGTAATGAACTGTAACGATTTTTCTAGAAAAACCAGATTCTCCACCAAGTATTCCTGGTGTAATTGTGTGCAGACGGCTTCTTAAAAGCTTAACACCGGCTCTGGTTCGGTCACCGGCTTTTGGGCGATTACTGGCTTTCCAGTCTTGGCGGCAGCAGCGGCGATTGCAGGCAAGCTTGCACGAGTGACTGCTGATGTTATCAGCACATCTACTGTCACAAGTATGCCCATGGTGAGGTATAACTATGGCGATTCTTTGTTGTTGGTATTCGCCTGTCTTGAGTTTGTTCAAGATCGAATACGCTACGGGACCTTCTCTGCATAAGATTATCATCAGATTAGGATTTATAATCAACTAGCCTTCGAACGCGCCCTCGACGCCGGGACCCATCGCCGCGGAACAAACAGGAACATTTCCAGAACGCCATACATCATCTACGCCGGAACGAACGCTCATCGCGTCCCACGACCTCCTCCTACTGATGGTGTTTTGCAGGCTTTCCATAGCGCCCAGTCAACCAAGATGTAGCTCATATCCAAAGGAACTTCAGATTCGCTCTGATGAATTTCCTAGTGTCTCTCGCTTTCAAATACATCTGCCAAAACACCTCAAAGACCTCTTTCGGCTTAAGAATTTTAGATGCAGGTGTGCACAAGCGCCACAAGTCGCTACACTGACGCTAGGAACAAAAGACTCTTTGCACGAAGCGGTTATGGTGTCAAATGTTCGTAATCAATATGAACAGCTAATGCGTGCATGTATATACACATCTTCGGTGGACTTTTGCCATCAGAATAAATACAAAGAGGTTTCCAATTCTCCTTCCATTCATTGATACAGATGGATATCTCGAGTCTCCCCAAAAGCTACCCTATCAAGTCTCATCATCGCTTAAGCAGCGCAGATGCTAGCCTGGCGGCCAGCAGCCTTGGAAACGATGCTAGGAACGTCGTTAGCGGCGTCGACCTTGTAGTCGTAGAACTCCTTGGGGTCGAAGACGGTTCCGGCATTCTTGGCCGTAGTACCGCTGGTGCTCTTGAAGATGTTGCCGGTAGCGCTAAGCTTGGCGGTGCTTTCGGCCTGGATGGGGTTCTTAACCTTCTCAAAACAGCAGTTCTCCATGCGCACCTCGGTCTTGCCGCGGGCTTAGTGGCCGTACGATGTCTGGCCGATCAGGTAGTTGTTGTAGAGATGGGCGTCCTTGACGTTGTCGACCGAGGGGTTGCGCTGCTTGGTCTGGTCGAAGAAGTTGCGGTGGACGGTCATCAGACTGCTGACGTTGTCGGTCCAACCTGGAGGGAAAGCACGTCAGTGACGCTCTGGAAGACGTCAGAGGAGGGAGAACCGTAAGAACTTACCCAATGCCGAAGGCCTTGTTGTGGTTGCGGAAGATGGTCCAAGAGACGGTCAAGAAGGTGGTGTCCTTACGGCTGCCAATCAGGCCGTCACCGCCTTTCTCGAGATAGACGTGGTCAATTTAGATGTTGGTGCAGTTGTCCCATCTATGAGTCAGCAGACGTTTGGCATCAGAGGATCCAAGTTATCTTATTATCTGGATACCGTCGAAGTCCTGGGTCTTGCCCTCCTCATCGCCCTCGACGTAGGTGTTGCCGATCTTGATGTTAGGGAAGATGATGTTACGCTGGTTCTGGATGTTGAAGCCACCCTGATTGATCTCGGCAGTGGCATTGATATATGTATAAATACCTACGATGGTCTTGTTAGAAGAGACCTTGACCTCCTTGCCTTTGGGGGCAATGGTGATGTTCCAGAAACCTTGATGACGTACTTGCCAGAGGCACCGGCGTACTTCTCGAGATCAGCCTAACTCTTGACAATGACAACCTCACCACCCTTGCCACCGGTAGTGCCACCGTTCAGGGAAGCAAAACCATTGGCGGTACTACTGCAGTCATTAGCGGCGGCAGCAACGGCAGCAGAAGGAGTAGCGGCAGCCTTGACGACGGTCTACAAAGTAGTGGGAGCGGCGGCAGCAAAAGCGTCAGCAACGGCAGCAGGACTGGTGGTTCCGTACTTTGAGTCGATCCACAAGGTCGAGTCGAGGACATCGCCGATCTTAACCGCGGCGCTGAGCTTCTTGGAGAAGCTAGCACGGGTGCTGCTAGCTCCCTTGCCGGTGTTGCCGAATTCGCTGTACTCAACATTGTCGCTCGGATTAAATCCTCGCTTGGACCATCCGGTAGATTTGAAGATGTCATGCGGGATGGGGCCTACCTGCGTAGTCACGTGCGGTCCCACCCGCTCCGGAGCGGGTATATATATCCCTTCAGTTCGCATACCCCTATTTAGAGAGCCTTCTTCTATAGTTTTTTTATTCTAGAGATATCTTAATATAGATAATATATACTCCTTTATTATAGACTTCGTCCTATATACCCTTCTTCACGACGACCCTCCCCTTAAGTGCTTATAGCTATTATAATAATTATAAGCCTAGCTCTTAGCTAGTTTAACTTCGCTTATAATACGCCTCTCCTATATAACCCCTAATATACTACGATAGCTTTAGGCGCTCCTTTTAGCCCTCCTCTTAACCCTCTTTTTAACTCCCCCCTTTTAGCCCTCTATTTAACCCCTCTTTATTACTAATATAGCGCTTTAACCCGACCCTTCTACTACCTAGCTATATATATACTTTTACTATCTCTCTAAGCTATATAACTAGAGTACTTAGTATTTATAGCTTTGCTTCTATACCCTTTAAGTAGGTATATATAAGGGGTTAGACCTAAGTTTATTTAATAAGAGGTTGCTATAATATTATTTATTTAAGCTAAAGAGGAAAAGGGGAAGTTTTCCTCTCTAGTAGAGATTTTATTAGTTTATAGGGAATAACTAAGTAAGCCCTAAGTAAGCCCTAAGTAGCTCCTTAAGATAGTAAACCTAGGTAGAAGCTTAAATAGGCTTAACCTAGGTATAGCTTATAATACTATTCCCCCTCTTAGCTAGTCTCCCCCTAGGTATAAGCTAGGTTATTATTATTATTTATAACTAGCTTATATAAGGCTTTATATTTATTTATTATAATAATCTCTATAATAGCCTCTATAAGCTCCTAGGTAGGCTCTATATACCCTTCTTATTTAACTAGGACCTTATATCTCTACTCTTACCTAACTACCTTCTATTATATTATATATATCTTTTCTATATATTACTTAAATTCGCTATTATTAGTTATAATTAGTAGTAGCTAGGGGTCTATTTTTAACTATATAAGTAAAGGGTCCTCTAATACCCTCTAGAGGAGGTCTATATAGAACCTTAGGTAGATATTACTAATTATATCTATAAGAATAGGTATATAAGTAGCGAAAGGGGCGGTAAAACAGCCTGAATAATAGATATTAATAGGCTGAGTAATATAGTAATAAAAGCTAATAAATTTAAGTATAAGGAGGTATTTTTCCTAGAATTAATTGATAGAGAAATCGTTAAATATTAATAGTATTAATGATATTGTTTCTTAGTTATAAATCCTGCCCTCACGAAGTAAGGGGTAAGATATTCTAAAACGTAACTATAAAGTAGTAGCTTATTAAGCAGAAGTCGCGCTTAGATCACTATGTGGTCCATGCGCAATTTCTATATATTTATAGCTATAAAGCTAAGGATTATAAATATATATATATATATATATATATATATAAGGTTATTGCTATTATTAGAATTTATATAGATTTCTAAAGTATTTATTCTATAAAGGAAATACTTTTATAGTTATTCTTTTATATTTTATAGTTATTAAAGTATTGTTAAAGAGATATTATATAAGTATATAACTATATATACTATAGTTATTTATTAAGGTTTATATAGACCTCATAAGATTATTATAGAATTTTTTAAGATATACCTTCGGTATTCTTATACCCCCCTGTAAGGTATATATTTTATTTATATATAGCTTATTATTATGTTATGTTATATTATACTATTACACTCTCTTTATAGGTTATATACTCTAATATAAAAACTCTTAAAACCCGGTAGGGAAAAATAAAGAGAAAATCCTTAAAGTATTATATAATAATTGCTAGTAGAAAAACCTAAAAACCTAACTCTTATAGGTATAAAAAGAAAAGCTAGACTTTTATATAGTTATAGTTATTATTATTGCAGTCTACTAATTTAGATCTCTAATGCGGTTATTATCTAAATTATTAGTTATATTATTATTATTATTATTATTACCTATTATATTTAATAGGTTATAAAACTTTATTTTACCCAAGGGCTTTGTTAATATATCCGCAATATTATTACTAGACTGCACATAAAAGAGGAAAATTTCTTCTTCTATAACTAGATTTCTAGTAAAATAGTATTTAATATTAATATGCTTAGCCTTTTTATAAAATTCAGGATTCTTAACTAATTTCTAAGCTGAGATATTATCTATAAGTATTTTAGGCTTTATAAGGCTTTTATAGCCTAATTTATTCAGTATAAAGTTATAGCGATTATATATATATAGAGCCTCTTTTACTACATCTAATAGAGCTATATATTCAGCTTCGCAGCTTAATAGGGGTACTGTTTTTTATTTAGAAGAAGAATAGGATATAATATTATATAAACCCTAAGTAAATATATAAGCTAAGGTTGATTTTCGAGCATTAAGATCTCGTGCCTAATCTAAATCCGTAAATCCAATTATATTATTATTATTAGGTATATCCTTACTATAGTTATATATTAAACCATAGTTAGGGAATTTATTTATATATCCCCATATTCTATTAAGAGCTATAAAGTGCTCTTTAGAGGGATTACTACTATAACGGGCATATATTATAACCGCTAAAGTAATATCTAGCCTTGTTTTTAAAGCTAGGTATAATAGGGCTCCGATTTCTCATTAATATTATAATATTTCCTCTTTAGTTATATAGTTATTATTCTTATATAACTTTAGATTATTATCCCTAGGGGTATAAGCCCTATAGACTATAGTTTTATTATACTTATTAAGTATTCTTTCTATATAATCTAGTTATTTTATATATAGTTATTTATTTATACGGTCTATTATTATTTTATTTCCTAGGAAGATACTAGGCTCCCCTAAGTATTGAAGTCTTAAATGCTTTTGTAGGTTATTATATATATAATTATAGGTATTATTATTGTTAATAGCTAATAGCATATTATTAATATAATAAGCTAAAATAGCTTTATATTTATTTTTATTTAATATAAATACTCCCTTATTATAGGGAGAGACTTCAAAGTTATACTGAAGTAGTATTAACTGTAGGTATTTATACTATAGGCGTGGGCTTTGTTTTAAGCCATATAAGGCTTTATTTAGTTTATATATTAAGCTATTATCCGTTGGATTATTATTATTATATGTTAACTTATCAGTATTTTTATCATATGAGAAACTAGTAGGTATTCTTATATATAGGTCTTTATTAATATCTGCGTGGGTAAAAGCAGTAGTAATATCAAACTGCTTTAAAATATAGTTATGCTTTATAGCAAATATTAATATAAATCTATAGCTCTCAGGTCTATAAGTAGTACTAAAAGTCTCAAGGTAATCTATACTAATATGTTAGTTAAAACCTTGAACTACCCAACGGGCTTTATATTTTATATTATTATTGTTATTATTATTATTATTATGTTTTATTTTATAAACCCAGCGGCCCCCTAGGGGATAAACTCCCCTAGGTTTAGGTATTATATTCCAAGTATTATTATCTTTAAGTTGTTTTATCTCTATAAGCATAGCTTAAATCTAATTACTTATATATAGAGAGCTAATTACTTGCTTATAGGTAGCTGGCTTATTAAGAGTAGTTGCTGCTAATATATAAGAAGCTTTGTTTATAGTTATATTATTATTATTTATTATATTCATAGCTTTAGCGTTATTATTATTATTATTATTATTTTTATAGTTTAGGTATTCCCTTAAGACTAGGACGTCTTGAAGGGTAAAAAGTGCACTTTCTTTATATTCAACCTAATTATATTGTTTTTTAGCTTCTTCTGTTATTAAGGGGAGTTATATTATTAACTTGGAATTATTTCTACTATTATTACTAATAGTAGTACTC
>JAVHLU010000520.1:0-56036 GCA_036785755.1 Colletotrichum ledebouriae | reverse complement strand
TACCCCCTTAAGAAAACTCTATAAGCTAGAGACTTAGAAGGTTAAGTAATAGTCTAATATAACTACGCATACCTACGTTTTAGCATTCTAGCCTTTCCTAGTTTAGGCCTATAGCTATACTCTTATAAATAAATAGTATATTAAATTTCTTAAAGCGCTAAAGAAGCGGATTATAAACTAGGGGATATAGTAAAATAGGGTACTAGGTTATTAGGGGTAAGGATATATACTTCTAGCTCTAAAAAGTTCTATATATTGGTGTTCTATAAATTAGTATAGATGCTCGCTATGCTTCTCTAGGCTTAGGCAAAGCAAAGCACTGCTTTTTTAGGCTTAAGTAAGTATATCTCACTAAGGTCTCTAATTAGTTAGCTAGCCTAGCCCTAAGCCTAATTAGGTAGGGTAGGGATTAGTAGAAGGTATAATTAATAATAAGTAGCTTAGGGTAGGTATAGGTAGGTATATAAGTAAGTATATAAGTAAGACCCTAAGGATAAAGAGTATATAGCTTTAAATAGTATTTTAAAGGGTATATTTAGTTAGTTCAAATAATCTAGTAGTTAGTAGTACTTATTATAGCTATTTATTATAGTTCTAGGTTTAAATCTAATATATAATAGTTATTTTTCTATATATAAGTAGTTATATAGAAGGGACGTTCTTTACTTATGAATTTTTTTTTCTAAGTAGGTAGTTAGTTATATTAAGCCAGATTAACTTCCTAGCTTCCTAATTAGGCTTAGTTTAGTATAATATCACGCTTTTATCGCCTTTTTGGGCTAATATAAAAGCACTGCTTTTTTAGGCCAAAGCAGTAAAACTCGGAACCCTGGTTTAGACAACATGCTCTGCGATACGTACCGACAGACAAAAGAAACACACAAAGGCCCGCACCGGCATAAGCAGCCCCATACCACCTCCACCGTCCAATGACCTGGCTTTGTTTTGCTTGAGAGGTCACGTGAAGCCCAGCCACAGTGGTTTCTCCGTCAACACTGGCGTCCCAAAACAAGTTGAAGTGTTTCCCTCGTCCACCAACATCTGTTCCCCCGACCACGTCTTTTAAGATCTCGACACTCACCACGGCGCACCGCGCTCTTTCCGGCTGCAGGGATTTGGACCGCTTTTTTTTTTCCGACCTCGAAAACTCCCCTCTTCTCTCAGTCGCCATCTCTCGTATTTCTGTTCGCCGCACGTTTACATCTTTCATTGTTTGGAGAGTTCGTCCTCCATGAGCCGTGTGTTTCCATTGCAGAATAACCACTCCATCCAACACAAGGGTTGACGGACAATGGACCACGGTACGAAACCCAATTTTTTCCTTGCTTCTCCGGCTCGAGAACACCCTGATACCTGCATTCTGGAGCTGACGACCAATGTAAACAGACCACCTCGCCCAAGCTCTCCGGGCGAAGAAGAGACCCCAATCTCGTGCGTCAACTGCATCCGTTCACAGTATTTCTACGCAACCACAGATGGAACAACAGTCATTTGCTGAGGCGCATGATGGGCTCTACTCGGCACAATGGGTCAACAATGACCACCGACAACAGAGGAATCTCGCACCGGCGACGAGGATAACTCCCGAGGAAATGATGCTACACGCCGCTGCGAACCAGATGCAGAACGCTCGCGAATACTCCATGCCGCCCGGTATGACTGCTTCTATGAGCCACCAGTCCAGTGTTTCAATGCCGTTCCCTCAGCACGCTTCCATGCCTCGACACCCCCTGCCCTCTGAAAGCTTTGCCAACAACAGCTTCACCGATGATGGCCAACTTATGGACCGTGACGATGACGATTCCATGGCCATGGGCTTGCAAAAGTCAAGCTCCGCTAGGTCCAGCGCCAACAACGAACTCGAAATGCGTCATCTTTTCAATGCGAACAAACACCGCGGTCTCCAGGATGTTGCTAGTGAACTTCACGGCAATGAGCGTGGCCCAAACTCTGAGCGGACCCGACAAGTATTCGCCATGCTTTGGATCAACTCGGTGTGCACAAAAGGGAAAGGCTCCGTACCTCGCGGCAGAGTATACGCCAACTACGCGTCTCGATGTGCCACCGAGAGGATTACTGTTCTAAACCCGGCCAGTTTCGGTAAACTAGTCCGAGTCCTTTTCCCCGGCCTGAAAACCAGACGTCTGGGCGTGAGAGGTGAATCCAAGTATCACTACGTCAACTTCACTCTGGTCGATGACCAACCCGATCTTCGCGAGTCCGAACCTCAGATTCCCATGGCCATCCCGGAACCCAGCAGGTCACAAAGTATCAGTGCAGCTCCCGCCAAAGCTCAGCCTCCGAAGGCTGCTCTGCCCTCTCCTGACGCTATCAAGCGCGCAGCAAGCCCTGCCGACGCATCGCACGGCCACTTACGAACGCACAGCTTCTACAGCCATCCGAACATTACCACCGCGGATCATTTGAGCACCTCTATTTCCAAGACTGCTCTCCAATTCTCATTCCCTTTAGAAGCGGACGAGGCTCTCCTCCAATCAAACGATCCTCTTGTGCTACCGCGAATGGAGCCTTTCTTGCCCAACGGAACTGACCCAGATGCGGCAAAGAGCCTGTCTGCTCTCTACAGATCACATTGCACTTCACTCGTTGAATGTGTCCGTTATTGCAAGGAAAAGACCTTCTTCCATCTTTACACGTCGTTCCAAGGCACATTGACGATGCCAGTGCAAAAGCTCCTTGGGCATCCATCTCTTGCTCCTTGGATTGAGGAGTGCGACTTCATCCTGTACCAACGCATGCTTCGGATCATCTCAGGCTTGACGCTTCAGGTCGTGCCCAAACCCGTACTAGACACTTTGCGCAACATTTCCGAGCGCCTGGTCCCCCATATTCGGGACGCTTTCCAAGGCCAACCTCATCACGTCATCCGAGCCAAGGAGGCACCGGCCACCATTTTCGCGGCTCTGCTGGATCGGGCTCTTAGAGTCAATCTTACTGCACATGCAGCGGCGAACATGCTTTCGAACCCGGCCAACCGCGACCAGATGTACCTCGACTGGATTACCATGGTTCGTGTGCGGAAAGTCGCTGAATGCGTGCCTACGCGTGGTATGGATGACCTTGTCAACATACTCGTATCCGAACTTCGCGATCTCCTTAACCCAATGAATGTGCCTTGGGAAGTGGAGTGCCTGACAGTTTACGGCGATATTGCCTTGAGGAATGGTCGTCAACCTGGAGCGGAAGGCACTGCGGACGCCAATGGACAAAATGTGTTGGAACGCTGGGTTGGCTTCCTCAAGTCATTGCCCACTCGATTTCCTTACGCGACACACACCGACATTGTGTATTGCGTACAGAGGGTCGGAACTGCCGTGATGCGGGATTTGACCATGGCTCAGGGCAAGAGCTTCGGTTCTTGGTGGGTGACAAAGTGTTGGATCGACGAAATGACATGCTTCCTTGCTGAGCAGGGAGGTTTCCTCAACATGAAGACTTCAGGCGCGTCAGCTGCTGTAGCCAATATTCAAGCAACAGGCCAAGAGGCGAGCCGGCAGGGTTCCCGGTACAGCACTGGAAGCGAAGAGTTCAACTTTTCCAGCCTTCCGCAAGCACAGCCAGACAAGGCACCATTTCCGCCAGCTGTCAGCCAAGGGCAGGTTGACTCAGCAGGAATGACGGGAGGCAGCAATCCTGACGACAGCGGCATTGGTATCCGAACGCCGGAAGAGGATTTCCCGATGGACAAATATACCTTCTCGCATTCAGAGGTCAACCAAGCTCTGCTTGCCAACGCTGAGCTGCAACAATGACGCGCGCGGGGGGGTTTTGAGTTGTCAAATTGTAGTCGCACCTGGCAAACTAGGTGTTATGTATCGATAGTCATCTGCCAGACGGCCTCTTCACAGTGCTTGATGCCGGAGGAGGACTGTTGAGCGCAGTGCGATGACGATGGCACGACTGGACGATTATATGAGCGTGGGAAAAGCTCTTGCCATTTTTTTGGTACGGAGATGTCTTACGGGTTTGCGCTTGTTTCCACTAGACCGGGTTTGGGTTCTGGTTTTGATTTTGGTGTTCAACGCTGGCGATGAGGACGGCATATGCATTCGGTGCTCTCGGGTTGTTATACCAATTCTTTTCTGGTCAGGGGCATAGGTACTTGATTATACGATTTATCTTGTAGTGGTAATACAACTCAACAAAGAGCATTGAACAGACAGAGTTCATTGAACGACGGGACGAGTTGCCTAATTTCACACAGAGGATCATCCCATACTGACTAGTGGGCGCATCGGCCCCTGATCAAGACGGCCAGCCGAGTTTGAGCGACAACAAAAGTCACTGTGAGCCGCGTCAACGGCGGCTACTTTATAGGGCGTGGATCGCATCAGGTCGTCCCTGATTCGGTATTCCCGCGCATGCCGGGATGGCGCAATTAAGAGTTTTTCCTGGACGTTCCATTTGCTCTTTGCGACTACTGTGTTGCTGTTGCAGGTGGCTGGCAGACATTACGTCGGCCCCGTGGGGACCGCCTCAAGTAAGAAGAGATTCTACCTCTGTGAGAACAAGAAGAGCGTTAAAAACGGCTATCGCATGGTCAGAGCTACCACCGACGGCCGGTTAAGTCGAGCTGAAATTACGGAGGGAAAAGAGTCATTTAGTCTGTAGTTACGAGTCAGGCGAAGAAATTGTCACGGATAGAGACTGCAACGGATTGACTGGCCCCTTTCAGATTTCTCGGGGCTTGCATACAGCGCTCTGGCTGCAGGGTGTAAGGCCTCTCATGCAGCGGCAATGGCAAAGTGGCAAGCGGCATCAAGGGCCTCAAGCAAGACGAGGTGAAGCTGCAGAACCCCTCTAGCTGGCCCCTTTGAGTCAGCAAAGCGGTGCGGCATTGGATTGTCGGGTAGTCGAGATTCGGGCCCGCCTCCGATGTTCCGGAAACGCAAAGTCTGGTAGCTGCGACTTGCACAAGCTCGCCGATTTCGTCGCTACGCTCCACATCCCACTCTCCAACACCTTGCTTGCCTTGCCATTTATCCCTGAACATCTTCAACTTTTGCTCTCGCGTTCTGGATCGCCTTCACCGCGCCTTGGTACGGCTTTAGGAGTTGATTACTACTTGTGACGTCTGTTCGAGGGTTGACGACCCAGTCCAACCGTCGCCATTCTTTTTCTTGTTCTTTTTTTTCCCTTACTTTAGCAACAGAGTGCCCCTCACCCGCGGCCTTTGAGTAGAGTCATACTCAATATCAAAACTTCCGCCGCACACAGCGATTGAGATATCATGAGCAACCAATTGCTAGGAAACACGAACAGCAATGGCTGGGTGGTGCAAAAGTTTGGCGGCACCAGCGTTGGAAAGTTCCCAGACAAGGTTAGTAACGTATGGAAAATGCTTTGTCGCATGAGACTGACATGAGATTTTTCTTTGCATGCAGATCGCCACGGACATTGTCCGGTAAGAAGGGATCCCCATGAGCATTATGAGGCTTCGACTGACCTTTTTGTCTAGTGAGAGCCTCTCCAGGAACAAGGTCGTTGTCGTCTGCTCGGCAAGGAGCACGGGCAAGAAGATCGAGGGCACTACCAGCCGGTGAGTCACTCACTCGCCATGATGCCCAGCCTCAACCTGCTTGCTGACTTCTCAAAGTCTGCTCGGTGTGTATAACAAACTCAAGGGCATTGCAGCTGCGACGAGCGCCGAAGAGGTTCAGAATGACCTCATGAGCCAGGCTAAGAGCCTGATTGACGACATCACCAAGGACCACGTATCAGCAGTAAAGGCCTACATCAAGAACCCCGAATTGCAGGCATCTCTGGAGCAAGAGATCAGGGACGAATGTCAAGAACTGGTCGAGTACATCATGGCCGCACGGAGATTCAACCTTGAGGTCAACGCGAGATCCAAAGACCGCTGCATTAGCTTCGGCGAGAAGCTCAGCTGCAGATTTATGGCTGCGCTGCTGAGGGATTTGGTGCGAAGACTGGACAGTCTCATGTCGTGACATTCAGGCTAATCATATCACAGGGTGTCGCCTCGGAATATGTGGATCTCAGCGATGCGTTCCACTACGATAACACTTCTCGTCTAATCCAAAACTTTTACCAAGAAGCCGCCACTGTGCTTAGGAAAAAGATTACAGCATGCGAGGACAGGGTGCCTATCGTCACTGGCTTCTTCGGCAATGTTCCTGGAAGCTTGATAGACGGCGACATTGGTCGTGGCTACACTGACCTATGCGCGGCATTGTGCGCCGTCGGCCTGAAGGCTGATGAGTTGCAGGTATGGAAGGAGGTGGATGGAATCTTTACTGCGGATCCGACGAAGGTCCCGACGGCACGGCTGCTCCATTCCATCACTCCATCTGAGGCGGCTGAGTTGACTTTCTACGGCTCCGAGGTCATCCACCACCTTACCATGGATCAAGTCATTCATGCATCACCCCCTATTCCCATCCGCATCAAGAACGTGAAGAACCCTAGAGGAGTCGGCACCATCGTCGTCCCTGACCCTGTCCTTACCGCGGGCCATCAGATCCAACGCTCGTTGCCGTCAGATCCTACGCGGCGCCAGAAGCCCAAGAGGCCGACAGCCGTCACTATTAAAGACAAGATCTCCGTCATCAACATTCACTCCAACAAGCGCTCCATCTCTCATGGATTCTTCGCCAGAGTCTTCTCTATCCTCGACAAAAACCAGATCTCGGTTGATCTCATTTCCACTAGTGAGGTTCACGTTTCCATGGCCATCCATGCGGGCAACTCAGAGGGCGGCAGCTTCGACAAAGCACGCAAGGAGCTGGAAGACTGCGGCGACGTCAGCGTTCTCCATGACATGGCCATTTTGAGCTTGGTCGGTGCCGAAATGAAAAACATGATTGGTATTGCTGGACGTATGTTCTCCACGCTGGGAGAGCACAACGTCAACTTGGAGATGATTTCGCAGGGTAGGTCATACTGAGACATATTTAACAAACTTTTATTGACTTGGGAAAAGGTGCCAGCGAAATAAACATCTCTTGCGTCATTGAAGCCCGGGACGCCACCCGCGCCATGAACATTCTGCACACAAATCTGTTTACTTTTCTCGACTAGACTGGCCTTGTCTCTCTATAGTGCAGTACTTGCATAGAGCGAGACCTGTTGTTTAGGATCTGGTTATATAGACCACTTCATTAACCTGTGGGAACATTCTGACTGGAGCAAATGTTTTGCATATTGGAGCAGCAGAAAGACAGGAATGTAGAGCATAACCGGGGAAAAATGCAAGGTTCTCATGGTTGTGATCAACGAATGCGTGCGTTACGGATTCTTTGGAACATCATAGAGCTCATGTTCCGCCTTCAATTCTTCGACAAGACATGCGGCGCAAATCTCGCAGATTGCTCTCCCTTTTGCAGCATCAGGACATTGATGCACATTACCACCTTGAACAAACTCCTTGAGGTTTTCTGGTATCCAAAAGCGAAGTAAACCATTACCAGTGGAAACCAATCTCAGCCGAGGTGGGATACAGTGTAGTATACCTAGGGCGCACACTGCCCCACCCCGCCACCCCATCTAGATTCTAGACCCCTGTACATGCGATAAGATAAGCTGGTCTAGCAGCGCCCGTCTTTGCTTCGTGATGCGCGCGTTCCAATTCGCGTCCTCAGCCAACTCCTTGCGGACCCCTGGGTTCATCGATATCCCCCGACCACCTCGATTGCCACCCCAGCCGCCTACCACGAACTCGACGAATATTTGAAAACGCCGCAAAGATGCCCAAAGCAGAAGTCGGCTCGACGAAATACCTAAACAACAAACTCAAGTCCAAAGGGCTCCAGCGACTGCGCTGGTATTGCCAGGTGTGTGAGAAACAATGTCGCGACGAGAACGGCTTCAAGATGCACACGCAGTCCGAGTCACACGTGCGCCAGATGCTCGTCGTGGGCGAGGACCCCAAGAAGTTCCTCAACGAGTACAGTAATCAGTTCCTCCGCGACTTCCTCCAGCTCCTGCGCACCGGCCATGGTGAGAAGCAGGTTCAAATCAACCACTTTTACCAGGAATACATCGCCAACAAGGAACACGTCCATATGAACGCCACCAAATGGCCCAGCCTGACCGAGTTTGCGAAGCATCTCGGCAGGGAGGGCATCTGCCGGGTCGAGGAGACGGAAAAGGGGATCCACATCGCGTGGATCGATAACTCGCCCGAGGCGCTCAAGAGGCAGGAGGCGCTGAGGAGGAAGGAGGCGCAGGACCGCGGTAACGAGGAGGTGGAACAGATGATGATCAGGGAGCAGATCAGGCGCGCGCAGAAACAGGCTGAGGCGAGGGGGGAAAAGGAGGTCGACGAGGGTGACCAGAAGGAGAAGGGTTTGCGGCGTGCGGAGGGGGAGAAGATTTCGTTGTCGTTTGGGGCGAAACCCAAGGTCGAGCCGAATCCGCAACCAGTCACGTCTGCGTCACCTGATAATGCTGCCGCCGCTGCTGCTTCTGGGGCCGCGAAGCCTGCAGGAGCCGACAATACAGGGGAGAAGTGGTTCGAGAAGGATGCTGCGGACAAGCCATCGCTCGGTTTCAAGATGACGCCCAAGCCGCAGACGAAGAACGTGTTTGCTCAGGCGAAGAAGAATGCTTCGTCTGGCGGCGCGAAGAGGTCTGCTTTTGAGCAGCCCAAGAAAATGAGCGAAGCGGAGAGGATAATGAAGGAGGACATTGAGAGGATGGAGAAAAAGAGGTCGAGGGAGGGCGGGTCTGGCTTCGGGGGATTCTCATTCAAGAAGCAGAAGACAGACAGGTGATACGAATCTCCGTAGTATTACGGGGTCGGCGTTTTTGGGGCATGGAGGGAATCGGGCATCAGACTATCGAGAAGCGGCGATTCGGGAGACTTGGGAGTGCACTTTGAGATACCATTGAGAATTGATTCGTCTAGAGATCTTATCCTGACTCCGTGCCGACCTTCATGATGCCCCCTTGAACGCCAAACCAAGCAAAATAGAAACCTGTCTCATCTTCCCTCCCCACATTCAGCTTCCAAAGTCTAGTTGTCAACCTCGGTCTCGGTTCCGTCACGCCTGTAACGACTTGGTCAGCGAAAATCCCATCTCCCCAAGTACTTCCAACAGTAAAGGTTCTAGAGATGGGAAAGACATACGGGATGTAGCGTATCCTATATTCCTCCTCAAGCGTGTTGCGGATCTCGTCAGGGAGCTGGCCGGAAACCTTGATGGCATAGACTCCCTTGACGTAGTTGTCAAGACGCTGCCACTTTGCAACCCAGGAGCGGCCGGGATCCTTGAGGGAAATGAGGCCTTCGAAGACCTGGGACGTGCAGCTCTCGATTTGGTCCTGGGAACCGGCGAGATGGAGGAAGTCTTCGCAGTTTGGGCAACCCTCGTCGCGGAAGCGCTGTAGAAAATCGAGTTAGGAAACCTCCCCCGCTCATTGTTCAAAAAAAAGCCCCTATGTGTGTACCGTTTTCAAGAGTTGGATGAACGTACTGAGTAGGTCATGACGATGGAGCAGACCATGCAGGCGCGCAGATAGCGCTGCTGGTTGGGATTGACGTAGTTATCGCCAGACATAATGAGGGCTTCGCTTCGTGGAGACAAAGGTGTTCGGTGTCGGAGGGGAGTTCAAAGAAGACTGCGATCAGAGCCCCTTCTCGAGATGCGAGGCAGCTGGTTGAAGTGTAGGCGCTGTCTGAAGACGGCAGGCGGTCGACGGACAGCTTGTTTGTGCCTTATCCAGTATATACAACTAAGCAATTGTAGTTTGATAGGGAAGGAAGCCCAGGTAGGACCCACATTCGTGATAATTTCACCCCGGTGCTCGAACCAAATTCTCCAGATCAACACCAGTCGGTACATGTCACACAAATAGTCCCTTTTTCATTCGCCGCTTCAAAAGTATGCTTCTACCAGCAAGGGAAAAGATGGCAACGCAAATATCCGGCAGTAAGGAGCCGCCCACAATCACGGCGCTCGCAACAGGCCCCAAGTCATACGAGCTGCTCACTTGCACTATCAACCCGCCAGTTTCGTATGTTCAGCTTGAACTTGTCACCGATACGCCCAGGGTCTCCGACATAACGCCACTCGACAATCTACAAGTGCGCTCTTATTGCAACGCCGCTTTGAAGCAATTCCTTGGAGCTACTGGCGCCGCCATCGCCATCGATATTCTCAAAGTTGAAGCAAGAAAGTGCTGGCTGCGCGTCCCTCAACAGGATCTGAGTTCGTTATCCGCTGCCGTGACAGCCTGGCCCGGCGTCTCAGAGCAGGACAATCGGCGGGTGCTGCGAGTGAAGCTGTGTTCCGACTATTTGGGAGCAATGGTAGGCTCGGATGGCCAGGACAAGCTCTGGTCATCGTGAGCGGAACTTTGGCCGAAATCTCCCATTCGTCATATTATTCTAGACTTCGGGGATATGTTTGTCGTTTGCAGACGAAAACTCCGTTTATCCGCATGACCAAAAAAACCCACGCTGCCAACCCAACCCTTATATGCGCCGATCACATGCACCGTGTTGTATGCAGCGGATGCAAATATACCACTTTATATGCCCCCGGGACAGTTGTCCGCTTTACGCCTCCTACATCAGAGACGACATGAGAGAGCTTTGGGCGTAGGCCTGAAGGAAAGGTCAGTGGGCATTTGGTTGAGCCGGTCTGGCGAGGATCTTACCATAGGCTTGATATCCGGGTGAGGAACGGCATCAAACTGGTTGAACTGCAACTTGTAGTCCGGGCCAATGTTGATGTAGGCTCCCCTGTTCTCGGTGGAGTCGCAGTACTTGGGGGCAGAGAATACTACAGAAATTAGTCCCAGTACAGGGTAATCAAACATCATGAGGATTTACCAGTGATGCATCGTCCGTCGTGCTGCACCTCGTAACCGTCCATGCGAACTTCGTGACTACGAATGACAGCCTCCAGGCCGTTGTTCTCGCAGAACTGCTTGGTGACGTCGGGTCCAAACTGCATGCCAACACCACGCTTGCTCGGGCCACGGCCAGGCTCGTCCTGGGGATCCGTCCACAACATCTCCATCATGAGACCAGACTGACCAGGCTGGCGCTGGGCATGCCTATCGAGCTTGCGGATATCGTCCAAAGTAACCTTGTCGTCCGAGAACAAGCCACCGTGCAGGACGAGGTACTTGGTTCCGATCAATGTGGCCAGGGGTAGAGCCGAAAAGCTCTCGGAGAACAGCTTGAAAATCCTGCTTGAGGTTATTAAGCGTACCTTAATTTATTTGTACAGAGAAACTAACCTCTCATTGTATTTGGCCTTGCACTCGCCCTCGAAGCCGTAGACGCGGTTCATGTCGTCCGTCTCATGGTTACCTCGGTTCAGGAACAAGCCATTCGGCCTCAGCCACTTGTATGCGTACAGGAGCAGGGCAATTTCGGTAGACCAAGATCCACGGTCGACAAAATCTCCGTTGAATAGGTAGTAGTGCTTGTCGCTCGGGGTTCCGTTCAGGCGGAACAGCTCCATCAAGTCGAAGTATTGTCCTATTGGCGCAGTTAGCGGGAGTAAAACCACAACACGACGCGGCGCCGTACCGTGTGTATCACCGCAAACGGTAAGTTGGACGTCGTCGGGAATCTTCATCTCCACCATGGTGGGCTCGTCGTAGACGAGCTTCTTGACAGCCAGGATAATTTGGTAGACATATTTCCTGTGAATCTTCTTGCCGATTTTGAATCTCTCCGTCATATCTTGAATGAATTCTTGCGTCATCTCGCTTCCCAATCTGACGCCATCGTAATCTGCCTCAACATTAATAGAATCAATGTCGAGACCCTCGGCAGCCGAAGGTTCATCGCCAACCTCAATGGCAGCGAAGAAGTCCAACTTGCGCACAATCTTTTTGCACTCGTCCAGCTTCAACTTGGCATCCTTATTGCTCGGATCGAGTCGTATGCACTCCTTGAAATCGACAAGTGCATCCTTGGGTCTAAGAATGGCAGTGTGGGCAAGACCGCGACGAAAGTATGCCTAGGTCAATCAAAAGTTAGTATCGGAGTATTTGGTCCGATTCCTGGCTACCGAACGGCCCTCACCTTGACAAAATTGGGGTTCAGCTCAATGGCCTTCGAGCAATCCGCAATCGCGTAGCCATATGCTTCAGACTTGATATTTGCCTGTGTAGAGTCAAGGAATAGTCAGTCACGCGACAACTCGGAGACGCAGCCTGGGTCGCAAAGCAGGGAGGGGGCGGGGCAAACCTGGGCGCGGTTCGTGAAGAAGGTTGGCTCCTTGTCGTTCAGCTCGATTGCCTTGGTGTAGAATTCAATGGCAGTCGGCCAATCGTGAGCAGAAAAGGCCTTGTTGCCCTGGTTCTTGAGCTCCGTGGCCTTCTCCTCCGGTGTAGACATGACGGCGACGACGGCGGCGCGGACTTGGTTGTAGGAGCAGAGTGTAGGGTAGTAGATCGCAGCGTAAAGAATCTAAGACGCTGTCTTAGTCTCTCACCCACAAATCTGTGGGTTCCTGTTGACGGACTTTGAGTGCGACGTCAGGTTCTCGTACAATATAAGACGAAAGCGAAAATGGGTACGGAGGTTTTGGTCTGCAGAAGCTCGTCGAAGAGTTGCCGGGGGACCAAGTCGAAAAGCTTCCCTCTCGCAACGGTTCGGGCCTTACCCTCTTCGGTGCTAAGAGAAACAGTGCGTTGTTACTGTGTTGTGCGATAGGTGCGCTATAGCGGGGCAGAATTTGCCACTCTGGGAACCCTACAAGGGTTCTGAAGCTCCCGGTCTAGCCCCTCCACGCTCTCAGCTCCCGTCCGGTGCCACATGGCGCATCTGACAACCTAGGTACCTCACCTACCTTGAGATAGGTACCGTGCGGGCCTCATTGCATTATCGGACAAGACCTGTCCGGCTTCGAATTTCTCTCCGTTCAAGTTCATGGATTCACAGTCCTTTCCTGTGATTAAACACGACAGATTTTGCATGGCAACAACCCTCGCGACCTCTATACCACGCTCGACGTTCTCGATTAATCACGGCGAGACGCCACGATGGAGTCTTACGGCGAACCCTCCAACGCGCTCGTGCGCAAGCGGATAGACACCGACCTGATGCCACCTCCACCACCTGCGAAGAAGATCAAGCGTCCAAAGAAGGTCATAGACGAAGACACTTACATCGACGCGCTATCCCAAATCATCGCTCGCGACTTTTTCCCTGGACTGCTTGAAGCGGAAACCCAGCAGGAGTACCTAGATGCTCTCGAGTCCAAAAACGCGGCATGGATCTCAAGCGCCGGACACAGACTACAGCGTATGATGACACCTGGGAGACAAAGAGTTAAAGGGCCGTCAGCTTTGGAGAATGGAGGAATTACTCCTTCAGCGTACGGCGCAGATACCCCAATGTCAGTCGCCCAGACAGCCATTACCGAAGAAGCGAAGCTGATCGTCGATACGAACATGAGTCTCGCAAGTTTCCAGTCAAAGTACACAAGCGAGGACAACGAGAGCTTCTACAAGCTCTTGGACAAGCAGAATCAGAAGAAGGCCGAAAAATACGCCTGGCTGTGGCGAGGAAATAAGTTGCCTTCGAGACAAATGATCAAGCAGGCAGAAGTGGAGGACAAGCTGGCCCAAACAACCGGGCTTATCGACGACGGGTATATTAAAAGGGACAGGTTGGCCATCAAGGACGTGGAAGACAGACCAGTGAGACTGGATAGTTGGAACGCGAACCCAAAGAACAACTTGATGTTCGGACCTGACGGAGTGGAGGATAAGTACGAGAGCCCAGCGCAAAAGGCCGAGGCGGATTCAAGGATGGCACCAAAATCGATCAACTACCAGAATACAAGGATACCGCAACCTGCTGTTCCCAATCGGGCACCATCCCCGACAATGTCTGCAGTCAGGGACGCTATCGCTGGTAAGCCACGGAAAGACGACCAAGCTTCGAGCGCAGCTGGTGGTGGAGAGACGCCCAGGGTCAACGGCTATGCATTCGTGGACGATGAAGACGACGAGGACGCGATCCTCCCAGCCCCGGTAATCAATCTGGGCCCTGGAGATGGAACGCCAAATCCGTTCAAGTTGCAGGAGCAAGGAAAGAGAGAGAGTCTGCACCATCGGCTTGTCGAACGGGCGGCGCAGTCAAAGAGAAAGTCTGCAAGGAACGGGTTGACTGGCAGACCAGAAAGGACACCGGTGCCAAAGTTCCCTTCCAGTCCCAGAGTTTCTGGCAGCCTTACGCCTGCTGCCCAGAGACTGTGGAGCAAAATCGGCAGTCCGAGGCCAGGGAGCCCAAGCAGCTCAACTACAAAAGCGACACCGATGAGAGCACGAGGATCGCTGCTGAAAAGTGGATCAAAAGCACCCCAGTAAAGCCGGAAATTCATTTACACGTTGGCCTAATGATGATGATACATGATACAAACACAACGTTATTGGGAACTAGAGTAGAAATATAGACCACGGGGAGGAGGTACATAACCAGCGTGCATCCTCCATTTGAATGCAGCCTACAATTGAGGCGATAATAGTCAAGCAGCAATGCCTATTGATTCGAGTTTTACCTGTCTTAGTTACGGATGAACGACACAGTTCAGGTGCAAGAATGCGTAAGAACGAAGTGACGACAACGACGGCGGCGATCACGGAATAAGAGTTGACTGACTGCTGAAGACCTATTCGAGGACGTTATCAGTCTTTCAGACGTGGACCAGCCTCAAAGCAACTGACCCCACAAATTCTTGATGATCCTGTCATTGAGCCTCTGCCCCCTTTAAATGCATATCTCCATTTTTTTCCATTAGTGACGACCTAATTTTGAAGAGCTCCCAGCCCGTCCACGGTGCTGCTATTCCCTGCTGAAGTCGACCTGCCATGACAAGCGCTCAATGTAATTGATAGTATTTGCGCAGATGAGATTCGCCGATTTCGCTGTCGACCTGGCGGCGGTGCTCAGCGCGTCGCGCTCCGTAGCATCCAGACATATCGCACTGAGAGGTCGACAGCTTGAGAACTTCACGAAGGCATCCAGTCTAACTCGACGGGCTCCAGAGAACACCCGGAGCCAACCCGCCCATGAAACAGGGTCTTCACCAGAGCGAACAGAGTCCCAGCCATCAGCAACAGAATCGCCATCGCCGCAGCCGGAATCAAAACCTAGTGTCACCCATGTCCCGCACACATCTCCTGCCAGCTTCCAGGCCAATGCGAGCAAGCCATCTGTCACCAAGCCAAACTCTGGATCAGTCCTGTCTCAACTGAGGCAATCAAATCGTTCGGGATTTCCGTGGTCTGATGCCTCGGCGTTGAAGGCTAAGAATGAGGAGAAGGACCTGAAAGCCAGAAGAGAGACACCCGCAGCATCCGGCTCGCCTGTCCCTGACGAGGTCGACGATGTTCCGCCGGATGTCAATATCAACATCTTTCACGGCAGCCGTGCTGCAACCTTACTCGGCAAAGAAAAGAGAAAAAAAGAGGCAGCCCAGGTTTTTGGAGCCCGGAAAAAACTGAAGCCTGTCGGGCTTCCAGAGTTCGTCGTCCATTCGAAGCCGGACAAGGACGCTCAGAAGGAGATGTCGCCAGCAGCGCGTCCCGAACCAAAATCCGCTCCAGAGAAATCTCAGAGCAGCACTGGAAGCGAGAACGCCACTGTCAAGGCTTCTTACCCCAGCTCGGAGACTGCATCAGCCTCCGAAGAGACGCAGGACGAGCCACCAATCGAGGAAGTGCTGGAAGCAGCTGTTGAACAGCCGTCCTCAACAGCATACGTCCTAAAAGAATCTAAGGTTCCCGCCACACGTCTCAGCAGGCTATGGAACTACGGCGGACTGGCTGCAGGAATGATGGGCGGCGCCATCAGCGAGAGCATCGGCAGAGCGTTTGGTGGTAAGGGCGAGGGCTCATTGCTACTCAGCGCTGGCAATATGGAGAGGCTCGTGTCGAAGCTCTCCAGAATGAGGGGTGCTGCCCTGAAAATGGGTCAGATGATGAGTTTCCAGGACTCCAAGATGCTCCCGGGGCCAATTCAAGAGGTGTTGCAAAGAGTGCAAGACCGCGCCGATTACATGCCATCGTACCAGAGAGACAAGATCCTGGTTGCGAACTTGGGACCCGAATGGCGCGACTTGTTCGAAGAGTTTGAGGAAAAGCCTGTTGCCGCCGCTTCAATCGGCCAGGTGCACCGCGCCACACTAAAGAGTGGACGAAAGGTCGCCGTCAAGATTCAGTTTCCCGGTGTCGCTGACTCTATCAACTCTGATCTCGACAACCTCGGGTTCCTACTAAATGCTACCAAGCTTTTGCCGAAAGGACTGTATCTGAACAAGACTATCGACAACGCACGACTTGAGCTTGGATGGGAGTGTGACTACGAGAGAGAAGCACAGTGCCTGATCAGATACAAGGAGCTGCTGGCTGGTGAAGAGGACACGTTCCTCGTTCCCGATGTTCACCTTCAAGCTTCTGGGAAGCACGTTTTGACCATGGACTGGATGGATGGCGTTGGTGTTACCAAAGTCAGGTCCTTCACGCAGGAGCAAAGGGATTGGATCGGCACTCAGATACTGCGTCTTTGCCTGCGAGAAATCACCGAGTTCAAGTTCATGCAAACGGACCCCAACTGGACAAACTTCCTTTTCAACGCCCAGACCAACAGGCTTGAACTTCTCGACTTTGGCGCCTCCCGAGAGTATCCCGACGAGTTCGTCACGCAATACGTCCAGCTCCTGGCGGCAGCATCGAGAAGCGACCATCAAGCTGTCAAGGAGCTCTCTGAGAGCCTGGGATATTTGACTGGCCACGAGAGCAAGACCATGGTGGACGCCCACGTCAAGTCGGTGCTCACTCTCGCAGAGCCGTTCCTTGGATCAGCCCCAGAGGTTTACGACTTCAAGAACCAGACCATAACCGAGCGCGTGAAGGCCCTGATCCCCGTCATGCTTCGGGAGAGACTTGCTCCACCCCCCGAGGAGACGTATAGCTTGCATCGCAAATTGAGCGGTGCCTTTCTGCTCTGCGCTAGACTTGGCAGCAAGGTTAGATGCCGCGAGATGTTCGAGCATAGTCTGAAGAAGACCGCGTACATTCTCTGAAACGACGAGGTATAAGAAGGAGGATATCACTTTGTACCATTTTGTATGACTACTGTAATAATGTGATGAACCGCATGTAAGAACACAACATAGACACTGAAGGCTCTTCAAGCACCAAGCTCAATCGGGCCACGTTTCACTCGATATACGAGGCAAATAGACCGTCCCGCTCTAAGCCCGCCTCTGCAGTCGGTCCAACTCCTTCCTCTCCCTCGCGGCAACCTTCTTGCGCTTCCTCTCGATCGTCCTGTCCACCTGCTTCTTCTTCATGTTGGCAAACTGGTCCATGAGCAGCCTCTTGTTCTGTTCCGACCTCTTGAGGTAGAAGGGCTGTTTGCCTTGTTTCACTAGCTCCTTCTCCTGGCGTTTGTGCTCCGACATGAGCTCCTGCTCGCGCTCTTTGCGTTGGCGCGCCTTCATCTTGGACTCCATCGAAAACAGCATACGTTTCATCTCCTCCTTCCTGTCCGCGTCCTTGGTCTTCTTGATCTCGGCGCGCAGCTGCCTCATCTCGTCTTGGCGGTACTCGTCCAGGAAGGCATAGGCCTTCTTGGCCTTGGCCTCGTCCAGGGGCCCGCTGAGCGGGTCGAAGCGCGGGTCGCGCACCTCCATCTTGGGCACAGCGATGACCTCGCGCTTCCGGGAGACCTGTCTCTTGCTGGACATCTCGGTAGGCGCGTGCTTGCTCGACCGCTTGGCGAGGTCGGCGGCTGACTTTGGTCTTCTGGAGTTGCTGGCCTCTTCGGGACCCGAATCTGATTCGGATTCCTGGTCTGACGGCGCCGCCGCTGCTGCTGCGCCGCATTTGCGCTGCTTCTTGGGTGCCGGCATGGAGGCTTGGGCTTTGGCGAGAGCGCCGAAGGATACTGATGAGATGTCGATTCTGGGCTTCTTTGACCGCAGCGCATCGTCGGACTGTGATGAGATTAGTGTACAGTCGAATGGAGAGTACTTCAAAAGCGTAAGAATTGGTACCTCTTCGTCATCGTTTTCGTCCATCTCGTTCTCATCGTCGTCATCATCCTCCTCTTCGCTCAGCCCACTCCCCTCCACATCTGTCTCTTTAGGCTCGCTGCTGACATTCTCACCGATCCCAACCTTCTCGTCCTCTCTCCTGGGCCTCACACGGCGCTGAAGGCCACCAAATCCTTGGTTCTTTTTTTCAGATAGCATCTTGTTTTGTAAGTTGGCGATTTGTGTTCTTTTTCTACGTTGCAGATGAGAGGCAGCTCTTAGAATCACATGGGTGAAAGTCTATCTGAAGGGCTGTGCATATATTTCAATGGGCCCTGCGCGTTAACCAGCCAATGGTAGAGGGTCTGCTTATCGATAAACAGTTTGAAGCCAATTTCTCTTGCGACAGGACAACAGATCATTCCGTCCACCTCTAATTAGTAGTAACCCGTACGGAAGGCGATACCAATACACGACGTGCAGTATATCTCGAATTGACTGCCCTGAAGCTTCCTCGAATTATAACGATCTCATTATACTGCCAATCCAAGAGGCAATTGGAAGCCCAAGCTGTGCCACGACCCTTAGACCCGCTCATGCGCCCCTCAATCTCTCAGATCTTCCCCAGATCTCTCCCATCCATCTTTCGTCAACCCGCTGCTGTATACCAGCGCCGGGCCAGAGGCACTTGGAACAGGGAACCGTCGCGCAAACCATCTCGATCGACAGGCAAACCAAACGTCTTCGCTTCCAATTCAGACGCGTCTTCGAAACCTCATCCTTACCCCAACGCGGCACCGATCCCCGGCTCAAACATTTACACCATGGACATGCCCAACATACAGTGGTGGGTCAAGCCCGCCCCTAACGCTACGATGCCTCAAAATCATGCGAATGGCGTTTTCACGATACCGGGTCTCGGGAACAGCACGCCCAACGGTTCCCTCCCCTTCACAAAATCCACTTCAACTCCCTCAAATGCTCCCGTTCCGTCGACGCAGGCTCCCGCTGCAAGCCAATCCGCGATACCCACAGAGCCTCGCGCAAAGTAAGTTGACGACGTTCCCTCTGTTCTCGCGCATTATAAGCTGACTCCGTTCGCATAGGCCCATGAGCGATCGCGATCAAATCATCGCTCCCAGCCTAGCCTCAGGCGGCGTCCCCGATCCGACAGTAGAATACCTCCAACGCACCTCGGTTCCCTCGACCATCCTCTCCGCGCCGAAGCCGATATTGGTGGTTATGGACCTCAACGGCACCCTCCTCTACCGACCAAACCGCAAGAACGCCACCTCCTTCGTCGAACGCCCCTACGCAAAGCGCTTCCTGCAGTATTGTCTCGACACCTTCCACGTCGTCATCTGGTCGTCCGCCCGCCCCGCCAACGTGCAGTCCATGTTCGCCCAGCTTCTCAAGGGCCTTCCCGGTCCGAAGAACGCATACCGAGACCGTGTGCTGGCTGTCTGGGGTCGCGACCGGTTCGGCCTGTCCAAGGTCGATTTCAACCTGCGCGTGCAGGTCTACAAGCGTCTGGAGATGGTCTGGAACGACCCGCGCGTCAAGGGCTCCCACCCGGACATTGCGATTGGGGGGCGCTGGGACCAGAGCAACACGGTTTTGATTGATGACTCGATCGAGAAGGCTCGGAGCGAGCCGTACAACCTGCTGCGCATACCGGAGTTCTTTGGCGAGACGAATGAGCCCGGCCTGGTGGTCCCGCAGGTTCACGACTACCTAAACTCGCTCTGCTACCAGTCCGATCTAAGCAGCTATATGCGCACTCACCCGTTTCAGACGAGGGATGATTACAAGTTGATGCCTCCTGCAGAGCAGTGAGTCGGGCGTTGGTTCCTCAGGGGCAGGACTTGTGCATTGACTTTTAGAACGGACTTCTTCCGAATGGGCCTGGGCGATGGTAGACGGTCGACTTCATAGCATCGAGATACCCTCGCATACGTGCGTAGAAATAATCATCACAGAGGTTTACATGTTTTTTTGGGAATGTTGCTTTTTGTTTTTTTTTTGTCGGTAAGACCCTGCAACTATAGCCTAGTACTAATAACTCGGCATACAGCCTATGGCATTACGCGCATGATACCTCTTCTCGGGTCCATAACATCGTCTACACACCCCTTTTCCTTATCGTAAACTCGTTTCATCTCAGCCATGAGCCATGAATATTCCATCATCCCTTAACAGCAATACTCTTCTCTTACTTGAAGACCTTGCCGTCGGCGCACTGGTACTCCTTGCCGTTGTGGGTGATGGGCTTCTCCCAGCTCCAGGAGTCGGAGACATACTGCTTGTCCTCGGGCTTGGAGGGGTCAAGCTTGACGAAGTCGTAGCTCTCGTAGTCGGGAGCGACGTCGAAAGCGGGCTTGAAGTCCTGGCCACGGATGACAAAGGCTCCCTCGATAACTGAGTCGTTGTTCTGGCCGTAGACGGCAGCGCATCCGAAGATGAACTTGCGGGAAGCCTCAAGACGGTTGTTGAAGCCACCGATAAGATTGTTGGACATGAAGGTCATGGTGAGCTCGTCGTTGTACTTGTACTTGACCTTCCAGAGGGAGAACTCCTCGAAGTTGGCGTTGGACCAGAACCATTTCATGGCCTCGTCGTGGTTCTTGATGTTGGAGTACTGGCGCTTCCACTCCTCAAGGTCGAAGGTGGCGCGGGGGAGCTCGGCAAGGGGGTGCTTGGGCTTGGGGGCAGCAGGGGCCTCCTCAGCAGCAGCAGCAGCAGCAGCGGGCTTGGGGGCCTCCTTCTTAGCCTCCTTCTTGGGCTGCTCGGGCTTCTTGGGGGCAACGTTGGTAAGCTTGGGAGTCTCGAGGTACTCCTGCTTGTCGGCAACGGCAGTCCAGATGTCCTGGTTGACGATGGTGTCGTACCAACGGGTGACGCTGGGGTTCTCCTGGCGCCACTGCTTGTCGAAGAAGTACTCGAAGCCGCGGGAAATCAGGCCGGCGGCGAAGAGGTCGGCAAGGGTAATGCGCTCGCCAACGAGGTAGGTGTTGCTGAGAAGATGCTCCTCGACGACCTTGATGGCCTTGTTGGCAGTCTTGGAAGCGTCCTCAACGGACTTCTTGTTGTAGGGGTCCTTGCCAAGGAGGGGGCGGTACCAGGCACCCATTGGGGGGAGGACCTCAGAGTTGAAAAAGGACATCCACTTCAAGATAGAGGCGTAGCTGCAGGTATCGATTAGCTCCGTGTTCTCGGTGCGGCTGTCAGACTGTGACTCACTCCTGCTTGGTCTTGCCGAGAAGTGTGGTCTTCTCGTTCTGGGAGGTGACTGTCGCCTGATTAGCTGATGTGTCCAACCAGTTGTTTCTAAAGCATTGCGGCGGTAAAGAGCAAGATCAGAAATTAGAACACTATCCACACGAATATTCGGACAGGGATAACTGTAAAAGATTGTGCTAGATCATCATTTCGAGGGGAGGGCTGGTGTTATGCGAGGATTGGTGCCCGACGGGGGACGAGGCCTGTGTAACTCAAGGACGGACATACTGTAGATAGCAATGGCGATGCACTCAGAGAGAGGGTAGCCATCCTCGCCGAGGAAAGCGGGGACCTTGCCAAGCTTGTTGGCCTTGAGGTGCTCGATGGTAGGCTTGGTGGTGTCGGCCTCGATAATTTCGAGGTCGACATTGTTGGCCTTCGCGACGGCGCGGATGGCCGTGGTGCGGGGGTTAGCCTGGAGGGGCGACGATAGTCAGCGACGGATTCCCGGGGAAATCGCAGCGCAAGTCGAAAGACATTTTCGACAGCAATTGACGTCTACTTACCGGGTAGGTGAAGAGCTTGCCGAATGCCATCTTGATTTCAGTTGAGCGACTGAGAGACGGACGGGTATCAAAAGTGTGAGGTGTGATGGACTGAGGAGAGAGGAAATAAATAGTTCCCCGCCACCAAAAGTGACTGCAATTTTTTGAATGAAACGGCAAAATTTCGAACCGCCATTGGCGGGGTCGGGTGGCCAGGGCACCGAGCTGCTAATATACGGCTTCCACCGAGGGGTAAAAGGAGTCCGAGCGTCAATAACCGATGGGCATTACATAATTATCCGATATTCTACCGTGGTAACGACCAACCGCTCAGGAAAGATTTCTGCCAAATCTATGAGATGGTGAGTTGCACGACATCGCGACGAACACCCCATCGATACAAGGGTTTTAATCTAGGCCCCAGCACAATGTCGACCGCACGCCATGGCCTGCAGCAGACACTCTGCTTGCGCCGAATGGCTAATAGTCAGCTACTGAAGCCGCAATGGCAGCCACCGAGCTTCCAGATGAGCGTGAAGAGCATGGCGACAGCGACGACCACAGAATTCGAACCAAGGCAGGCTGGAGCCGGACCCGAAAGCAGCATCGCCGCACCTCCCGAGGAGCCGTTCAGGGGCATCCAAAAGGCACGCCCTGTACCCGTCTCGCCGTCATACTTTTCGAGAGAGCCTCACTTCAATGATGCCTACATCAAACTATCAAACCTCGTGCAAAAATACCAGCACCTCCCGTTGTCACCGCCTGACATGGTCCCCCGACAACTATGGAAGACATTAAAGGGATATCGAACAATGCACGGAGAGCCGGTCAAGGCGATGCCCTATAGCCAAGTCTTGTCCATGGTTAAGCGGTTGCATCAGATCTTTCCCAATTTGATGCCAAAAGAGGTCGAGGAGGCACTCCAGGAGTTCAAGAGAGATATCGATCCGTTCAAGAACGTTGCCAAGGTTACCCCTTTGGATAAGCATGGACGCGCCCTGGGCATCGGCCGGAGAAAGACGTCGACCGCGCGCGCTTGGGTTGTTGAGGGTACGGGCGAGGTGTTGATCAACGGCAAGCCTTTGAACGAGATATTTGGCAGGATTCACGATCGCGAGAGCGCCATTTGGGCGCTCCGAAGCACCGAGAGGACGGACAAGTACAATGTGTGGGCGCTTGTGGATGGTGGCGGTGTTACTGGACAGGCTGAGGCTTTGACATTGGCTATTGCCAAGGCCATGTTGGTCCACGAGCCGGATTTGAAGATGGCCTTGAGAAAGGGTAAGTACATGTTTACGGACTTTGTGACTTCCTTCTCTTCCTCGGATGTGTTGCTAATATGTTTACACCGTCAGCCGGCTGCATCACCCGCGACGCGAGGAACGTGGAGAGAAAGAAGCACGGCCACGTCAAGGCCAGAAAGATGCCTGCCTGGGTCAAGAGATAAACGTCCTCTTGCCAAGCCATGCGGTCACAATACCGTGGTATTGTTGTACTACCACCATCGTGTATTCATAGAAAAGAGGCAGCTCATATATTGCCAGCTTATGATGTCCATTTGGCCCGCGACTCGTGGACGGCATCTAGCGCGGTGAGCAACGGCTCAGTAATGTGAATTGCACATGGCCTTGGGTAATGAAATAGCAGGCCAGCCTGGCGCTTGCTTCTAGTGCAATCAGTCTGTCGACGCCCCGAAGGTCAGCTCGCTATACTCGATAGGCTGCTCCGGATTTCTCAATGATGCCAGCATCGGCGAAATAGCCATTTGGCTATTCCAAGATTAGCAGGCCATTGTGGCGTTAAGGGCAGACCAGCCTTGAGGGGTATTCAAGTCTAGCACAAAGTGAGGCGAGCCCATGCCTTTGCGGCCCGACCGCGCAGTTCGCGGAGAAGCAATGTCGTGTTTCCGACTTGTATACCACCGTTTGCTCCTACTAGGCGCGGTGATACCGCACGGCGTCGACTAGACTTTTGGTTCAATTGACTCAGAAAGCAATCGACGTACCAAGACTAAAACCTATTGGCGCAGAATCCGTGATCTACCTTAAAGCCCAGGAGAGAGTAGTCGTCATGCGGAGGCATCATACGGATTTCATATCGAGTATTACCAAAAGCGACAACGATGTCGTCTGGCTGATATGGGGTCATTTAACTAGCGCGTGCAGTGGCCACTTTTGACGGCGTTGACGGAGTGGCCGTCGCTGGCCTCTGGCTCGCATTGAAACCGAGTCTTGGAGGGAAACGAGGGCAGCTTGCGTGCGTCAATATCAGGCCAGAATGCAAGACCGCCGATTGACACCTGTGCGAAGCTGCGGGCGGATTGAGAGATGCGGATAACGTTAGCAGGGTCCGTGAGCATGCACGTCGATTTCCTGGCGTCAAGCTTAGTGGTGACGTACCCATCGCCAGCGTTGCAGAATGGCGTCCGGCGAGGGCCTTGTTTCAATATCCTACACAAGGTAACCCCTAAAAGGAGAGGACAGCGAGGGCACAGACAATAGAGCCGGTGCTGCCCGGGGAAGGTTTCCAGAAGCATAGAACGACTAAATCGAAGGCTCGTTGAGCTGGTTTCACCCCTTGTATCCAACTTTTGTGTGACGGGATTTTAGGCCTCTCGATGATATATTCGGACGGCTACGGTGAGGTCGAACATCTCTTCGGCAGCACGAGTCGGCTGGTTTCACCGGGAAAGGCATGGTGGCCAAGAAGATTGAGCAGATGTTGTTGGTGGCTGTAGTAGGTATTGTTCAGGATCATGGTCGCTAGAAAAGGGGTGCGTCTGAGTTTAGACACGAGTGAACAAAGTGCAGTTGAATTAGGAGCCAATCACCAGCCTGAGCTGATGGCGAATGGGGCGCGATAATGCGGAGGCAATATAGTGCGATTGTGAGTGACTGCCTGGGACACAATGGACGATGGGTGGGTGAATGCGCAGATGAGGGGTGAGTTGATCGGAACAATGCTGAGTGACGTGATGCGAGCAAGAGGCTATGTCGTCGTTTAAATTGCGCGCATACTTGCGGTTGGTTGCGTCGCAACTTTTTTCCAAGGCTGTGGAGATGAGTGGACGACGGCATCAGACTCAGTCTCGAGAAGGATCTCTTGTGCTGATTTTAATGTTGGCGAGAGACAATCCCGTGGTAAGCTGCGGGGATCAACCAGGCGTCTGTTAAGATGATCGACAGTGGTCGCCTCGTCTGAGGCTGTTGTCGCCCAAAAATGTTCAACAGTGCGGCGTAACGGCTCAGACCTTGCTGAGGGATAGGCGTAATGAGGACGCACCACTCAACGGTGACAGCACCACCGCCGCCGCCGCCAGCAAAACTCTTGCTTCAGGATGTAAGTATCGAGCTGGTGATGGAAAAAGTGTAGACTGCGCGGAGATGACAGGTATTGGATGCCTTTGGTTCGGCCGTTGGCGGTTAGTTTTCCACGCTTCGCGCCGGCTTCAAATGGGTCGGGCCTGCAATTCGTTCATGGCTTGAGGCAAACGGCGGTGTTCGGCAAGCCACGAGTGACGAGTCGGGGATTTGAAGGAGGGACGCCAGGTGATGCTGGTGTGTCACGGTGGACGTCTCTACGGCGCGTTAGGCAAGGCGTCAAGTTCAATTGTCATTTTTCGCGAGCCCGTCAACTTGCAGGACCGTCTAAGCGCGATTCTGGACGCCTTTAGCGCGGCTTTTCCCGCAAGCTTTGCCCGTGCGGCCGTGCCATGCTTCCGGGCGTCAAGTTCAGTAACCGCAATGTGCTCTGATGTTGAGGAGATTGGCAGACAGGTCAGGCCTGGTTGGGTTGGAATATAATCAACCCTACGGGAAGAGGGCCAGCAAGTGGATTTAGGGTATTGATTTTTATTTGTTATTCTTTCTCTTCCTTATTCGACTCTGTTCTAAGGCTTCTGGTTGGACAATTGGTGTGAACTGAACAAGTTCGTGTGGGCAAGTGCGTGATTGTCATTCGACGTTGTAACCACACCACACCAAGGCCCAATATGCGAGGTCCAAGGTCGGAGTATGAGCTAGTGCCAAAGGAAGTTCAAGACTGCAGTAGCAGCAAGTTGACAACGACGCGACGTCTGATAACCTGTGGGACCGTCTCGGTGTAGGTGTTGTCGTTTGCCCGTTGTAGACGTCGAAATTCAAGGTGATGAGATTCAGGATTAGGACAAGCTCCGCCTAGGGCCCACTTGGATTCGGGGCAGCTTTGCGTGAGGCACTGTGGTAAAGATTTAACTCAAGCACTAATATATTCCGGGGGGGGAGAAGACCCAGGGAGTAAAACTGGAAAAGAGAGTGGGAAAAAAAAAAATACAAAGAAACTGGAGGCGCTAGCCTTTCCACGGAAATCGGACGCATCGCTCGTCGGGGGTCTTCCTTCCATCTGCCCAGGGACCGTTTGAGATGCGACAGTGACTATACCTAAAGGAAAGATGACGCGAAGATACGCGACACGAATATCATACAGAACGCCCAGACCGACGTATGCAAGTATACTAAGTTGGCTTTTGCTAGTCTCCTCTCATTTTTCATGTACTGGATCAGAGCCCATTCTGATGGAATCTTGTGCGAGCCAGTGTGCCTCGAGTAGCGGAGCTGGCGCCAGAGATGCCCTGGACGCTGTACCGGGGCTGTCCCGACTGTGCATGCTATATTAGTAGATGAGAATCGTGATCGTGCTGCTGCCCTGCTACCCTGCTACGGCGGGGATCCCTCGTAACCTGAAGTATGAACATGGAAATGCTGGCAGGTCGGATAACATGCGTCTGTACGGCCGTCGGGCATCGGGCTTGCGAGAGAAAGAAAGAAAGATTGAAACACAGAAAGAACTACGAATACCTTAGGTAGAATTGAGAGCGTTAACTCAGCATCAATCACGCGCATCCAGCCCGGTCACATCACGCCTCGCCAAGGCCGTCCTGTTTACGGCTGCTGTTGCCCAGTGATGTTGCTCCTACTACCTCATACCTACCTTCCTTCCTTCCAGGTTCCAGGGAACGTTCCGGCTAATGCAATGCAAATAACAGCAGGACCTCGACATGTTGCATCCACTCGACAATCACCATTTCCAAGCTCAGCTCAGTTAATCGATGCACCCACCTATCAAGCCACGTAGTTTTCGTACGTCCCGCGCGCAGCCTGCTGTGCTTCTCTTCGTCAACTCGAGAGCTACGAATATTCAGCCGCGAATTCATCCCTCAATTTGATAGAGAACGACAGTCCAATCACCACCACGTTGGCAGGGTTCCGAGTTTTTCTGCTTTAGCCCAAAAAAGCAGTGCTTTTGCATCAGCCCAAAAAAGCGATAAAAGCGTGATATTATACTAAACTAAGCCTAATTAGGCTAGCGTAAGGCTAACCTAACCTAATAATCGCAGTTAGGCTAACTTTTAAGCTCTTTTTTCCCTCCTATAACACCACCTCTGCTACTATTATTATTATCGCTAATAACGCTCTGCTATTATTATTATTATCGCTAATAACGTTGTAATAGCTTTAAGAAGCCTTAAAACTGCTATCGTTAAGTAGTCGTTTCGCCTATACTATAATTATAACGATAAGGACTAAAAAGAGCAGTATAAATACTATAGCTAGGTTACTATAATTAGTATCTCTCAGCAGAGGAAGTATCTTAATCGCTACTTATAATACCTCGAATACTAAACCCGTACCTAACTACTAATTATAGCTACCCTTACTACTATAGTTATAGTTAATAATACCTTTAGAGACCTAATAGACTAGCTAAACTATCACGCTGCTCTTTCTATCTTCGCTAATAGTCGCCCCTTTACCTTCTATAAAGACGACTAGACCCGCGACTTAACTACGCTACTTCGACCCGGCTAGAAGCTGCTATTGTTATATAGCCTCTACGAGGTATATTTACCTTATATCTATAATAACTACTACTATAAAGTTAAGGCTATTATTAAAGCTTCGCCCTATATTAATATAACTTTTAATAGCTCTAAAGATAATACTAATAATTATATTATTAACGTCTCCGTTATAATACCTAGTAGTATTACCTTCTTCTAGTATACGTAGGTAACTACTAACTACTCCTATAGCGTAACGTAGAGCACCTAAGAGCTCCTTCCTATCCTTAAAGAGATCTCTATAGTTAAGGGTATTCCTAACCTTAAGCGGATTAATAGCTTTATAACTAATATAAATAATACTATAAGGGCTTTATACTAAGAGATTACTCGTTAACTAGGCCTTAAGTATATTATTCCTATTCTCTATAACTCCTACGGGCTAAACCTTCTTATTAGCGATATTATAAAGCTATCTCTATAGCGACTAATCGTCGAGAAGGCCTTAAGTATTATTAGTTACTTCTATACCTCATAGTTATAATTAGCCCGACTTTAGCAACTCTAAGTTACTATTTATAGTAAGCCTAAAGCCCTACTTACTTCCTCTTTTACCTAATAGGGAAGTATAGAGCGTTACTTATTATTAGTATTCTATTTAAAGGGTGCCCTCCTTAACTATATCTACCTTAACGATATTACTAGCTAGCGAGGCTCTATTATAAGGGATAGTAACGCTAATAGTATTACTATACTAATTAGTATTATTAGCGATAAATTTTTCTAGCTCCGCGTAGAGACTCTTATTAACCTACTTAGACCTATTAGTAAGGCTATTAAGACGTTAGAAACTAATTAATCCCACGCTAGTTATATACTTACCCGTTAGGAGGGTATTTAGTACTACTACGAGGTGCGCCGCGCTACTAATGCATACTAAGTTAACTAGGTAGAGATATTTAGAGTATTTAATACCCGCTAGGTAAAATAAATTACCGATATTAACGTTATTACGTCTACCCTCCTACCTTCTAATACGTAGCGTATATATAGTAATAACGAGTAGGTAGTTATATTTAATTAGCTAGAGAGATTTACCCTAACTACTACTTATTATAACGCCTATTGTATCGAGATCCTCGACCTTTACGTAGTTATAGGCTTATTATTTAACCTAATAACCCCCTTTTAGGCGCCCGCATAGAGCCTACTTATAGCGTAGAAGTATATATAAGTCTAGAACTCGAAACTAGCCCTATTAGCGCTATAAATACTAGGCTATATTATAACTTTAGTCCTATTAGAGAGAAGCTTTTTAGCACTTAATTTTATATATAATTCAGCTTATAATTAATTAGCTCCTAAGATTGCTAATAGGCTTACGTTTATATATATAAATAGTTAAGTGCTTAAATAGCTACGCGCCTAGGAGGGAGGGTATTTATAGCTACTACTATAGGTAATATAGGAGTCTCTTATAGAGGAGGAGTTAGTATAATTAGAGAGGGATATTCTCGACTTATATATAGGAGAAGCCCTAGCCCTTAACTTAGAGTTCGTTTAGAGCTAATTAATTTCAGTTTATATAGAGATTACTATAGTAAGCGAAATTTGCTTGCTCTAGCCTAAAAAAGCAGTGCTTTGCTTTATATAAGCCGAGAAAAGCGCAGCGAGCATTTGCACCTTCGGAACCCTGCACGTTAGTGGAACCCCACCCTCTTAGTCCCATTCTCGGCCTCTGCAGTGCCAGTGTGCCATCCATCCCGAGTGGCAGCCTGTCTTCGTCCTTCACAAGCCTCCTGCTAGAGCAAAGGCAGATGCGCGAAATGTCGCATTTAAGCACGATCCCTGAGTCACTGGGGCTCTCGTGGCTCTCTCCCCCAATCCCAAAAATCAAAAGACCCTCCACCCTGCTCCACCCCTCCGACCCTGCAGCGGAATGCATCCTCAAGCTGCTTAGGTGCTCACTGCATACTGGTCCCAGCACAGGTACATGTTCATGTATCTGTACAGCCGCATTCCGTACTCTCCGGACCACTTAAGCAAGGCACCGGCACTCGTTCAGGAACCCACCCAGCCCCAAGTTTTCAACCCTGGTCCCTCGACCAGGGTTCGTTATGGGCTTCTTTGACCTCACACTTGCTCTCCTTCCACTCTCTCTCACCTCACCCCTGGACACCACGACAGCTCGGCAAGGAACATGGTTTAAACTTTCATCAACTTCAACACGCGTTCACCTGCTGTATTCGCTGCCATCGAGGTAGATGTACTTACCGGTTTATTCTGCTCCTCGTCTGCACTGCACCGCCTGCGCCTGTACCTGCACCTGCAGCTGTCGCGGCCAGGAGAACTCGGGACTGAGGCTGTCTGCATAACATAGGCTCACCGCATAATGAACTGCCCCTTCTCGAATGAAAATGCCACCATCCGGCGCCTCTGCCACTGCCGCTGCCGCTGCCGCTGCCGCTGCCGCTCCCTCTCCCTGTGCCCACTGCCGTCGCCGTTGCCGTTCTCGTTCTCGAAGGAACGAACGCTTAGATACTCCAGGGATATTGGCATCCCATGGCGGCAGCCAAAGTAAGGCTTCCAACCACATCAAGTATTGGGCATCGTCAAGGCTCACCACTTGCCGAACCTGGTCTCGTCGGGCCTTCATTACAGTTATATACATATATTTTTTTTTCGCTCACCTGCAAGAAAGGGGGCGCCAGGTCCTTGGGTGTATCACCTCGGCCTGCCCCTTCTCAGCATTCCACATGTCGGCCTGTCGTCTTCCTTCCTTGCATCCCATTGGTGTTCACTGGTCAGAGACTCGCGGGAGCGGAAGCCTGTTCCTGTCTTGACTTGACATGCTTAATACTCCACCAATTGCCACTTTGCCCAAATATTCTGGGGGCCATTTCGGATCATTCTCCAGCTGGTTAGGGATTTTCTTTGTCCTGCTCCTTACTCCTTTCGGCCCTGTCTTCAGTTTTGAGACGCTTCAAACCATTGTGTTCAATCTCTGTAAGAAACTCAGTCCAGGTTTGCTGAATCGCAATAGGAACGCTTCCCGCTGCTCCTCTATGGACCCTGCAACTTGGGTAACTGAAGAGGCCGACTCAGCAACGAAGATGTGTCCTTTCTTCTGGTGCCTTTTGCCACCCCGCAATGTTCAGCCACAATGGGGTAATTACACTTTCTCTCACAAATTCATCCCATATTATGTGCTCTACTATGCACAACACACTAGAAGACGTGTCCTTTGTCAGGTAGTTAACGAACAAGACGTCTCGAAGTCCAATGGCTGACGGGCTTGGCTATTGGTTGGCTCGGAGGGCTTGATGAGCCGATAAGTAGGGATACAATCCGTACACGATTCAGGAATCGACTAAAGTTGGGCCCTGGCATACTGCCACCGGCCACCGTAATGCAGGACGGTTGAGCTACCAAGTCCTGAACCTTCTATCAAGAGACATCGCGCGCTCTTGCGGATGATAAGCGGCCTTCGTAGAGCATGGTTGATCGTTGTCCAGGACATCTGAAGTGTGATAGAGTCCAACGGCTTTGTCATGCTCTCCCCATCTTCCTCTCCTCTTTTCTCCTCCTCTCCGAAAATTGGCGATCAATTTGTTGCTCCGCCATGTACGAAGAGTGGGTGTCGACAATCATCCATGTACGTCATTCGGCATCGGCAGTGCATCGCGTCTCGCCTCGCAATGGAGCTCTGAAGCTCTAGACCGATAGTGCGACTACACAGAAGACCAAGGCCCTGCGACGGTGCCTCGACGCCATTTCGCCGGGGACTCTCGGCGGAAGCCACCGTGCCGGAAATAGAGAAAGGCAAGAAACAATTCACAAAAGAAACGCAAGCAATAAAAACAGTTAATTACTGGTGCATGTGCCCCCCGGCCGGGACGCCAGGGGAGGTGGACCGCGCAGACAAGGGCTGCCGGGCTCGTTTCAGCGCGGTAATACAATATTCCCCCGGTAAGTTTGTTAGCGTCTGACTTTGCTCTTGCTGCTCAATCAGGCAGATTATGGGCCTTTGGGGATGTCCCATCGTTACAAACTTTCAGGGACTGCAAATCCGGCCGTCTGGGTGCTCACAGACTTTTTTTAACTTTTACGATCCCTCCAGCTCATCGTCCAGGGGGGCTCGTCATTGGCATCGCACCGAGCGAAAGGAGGCAATGCGAGACAGGGTCCTTTTGCCATGCCCTCCGCCCATCCATTCGCCCCGCGACACCCAGAGCTTTGCGCTTTTCCAGCTGGCCTTCCAGCGCGGTTCCAAAGCCCGCGGCCCCGATCGGAGGAACTCAATCCTCGGATGAGAGGGGTTGCAGAGCAGAAGGCTGGAAAAAAACAAAAAGGTTGACTGATTACCCTAGCCAGGCCGCGCCAACTCTGGGCAGAAATCGAAACGAAACGGGTAGCAGTTTGGGCGACAGTTGGAATTCCCAGGTGCCAACGGGTTAGTATCACGTTTGTATAGCCGATCCGCGGGAATGAGGGAGGGCAGATATCAAGCAGAGCAAAGAACCAAAGCCTGGACAGGACAATAAGAGCTAAGGCTGAGAAAGTCAAGGCGGGCGCGCGCGCGAGCGCGAGACAAGCAGAACAGTCCTCTCACCTCGGTGACCCGGACGGATACGGATAGCCACACTCGTTGGAACTTGGAAAACAAAAAACGAAAGGGTGGGCAGAAACAGGAAAGAACCACAAGCAAGACGACACGGCACACCCTCAGTGCAATCTTTCTCTTGCTAGTCTGGTGCTTTGCTTCCATTCCATCCATCTCATCTCAAGTTGTCCATCCCTCAGTCTACCTTGCCTTTTGCTATGACTACCTTATGGTAGCATGGCCATGCCAAACCAGTTCTCATCCCGTTTTCTAACTACAGTAGCAATAAGGCGCCATACATATTACAGCCCATCCATACCAGATGCTTCTGCATGCACCACCTTTTCACATTTCTCACACCCTCCTCATCTAATAACCTACCTCACTCAGCTTATTACCAAACCAATCCAAACCACACCATGCCTTCTCAAGCTTTCTGCGCTTCCGCATCCCTGAATCCCCAACGCGAACCCAGCGCAGAGCACCTGACAAGACCTGACTCTATGCTCGCAAACTAGCCCCGGTTATGGGTGTGTGCTCGGCTTTGGCTCTGGTGCATAAGCCTCTTCTTTTTCCTTTTTTTTTCCCCTCCCACCATCTCCTCCATACACACACACACACACACACACACACACACACTCGCAATCTGACCCAAGCACCTTTACTTTCCTCTCCTCCACGCTGCTCATCAGCTCGTTACGTGTTCCTCGACGGTGCGGCCGACTGACTTGCTGCTCAGCTGGAGTCGTAGCTGCTCATCCTCATACTCGCATACATGGCTCCTCATACATGAGGTATCTCTTACACCAAGAATAGGACCGAAGGTACCTCAGATACGAGTACCTCCCCCGAGGTGTCGCCCATTCACACACCCTTGTCAGCCTCCCATCCATCACCAGCTCCAACACCAGCACAAACCCACCCTCCACTGCGAGAGACCTTCACTCGCCCACTCACACTCGCTCTATCACACCCACGTCGAGATTCGACGTCCACACCCATCATCTGTGGCCTGCATCTCGGCCAGACCTGTCTACGCCTCATTTCCCAGAGAACCGGATGCCAGTCAGGGAACCCCCAACCTCAGATACTTCCTTGCAGATCGCTGCATAACGTCCCTTGTTCGGCCGATGGCCAACTCCAACTCCATCTCCATCTCCATTCAGAACCTCCAGTTCCAGCTCCAACCCAACTCCAGGTTCAGTTCTGGTAATCCAGCTCCATTATCGCAGCTCCATCTAATCGATCCAATCCTCCCGTCTGCCGCCACCGCTACGGCCGCTACGTTGTTGGCGCCGCATTTACTTTTCTATAGCTCCTCGGCCTGCAACGTGCTTCACACCTAAGGCAATTCCTTTGCGAAGACGAACTCGTGGACAAGCATTGGACCGGTCTGGCGCTGTACGGCGCAGACCGCTTTAAGATTACGTCTGGGTCTCTCAAGTGCGTTACGAGGTCCAGCTTGCTTCACTTAGGGACCATCTAGCCGCAGTTGGATTCATTCTGCCCTACCTTACTCCACGGAAGGGATACTTCCTCGACCACGGCACTGTCTGCCAAGTTCGTTACTATTTTGGCTCTGCAGACACCATCATAACGGTGCAATACTTGCGTACTCTCTCCAGCGTCTGTATCGGCTCGGTCTGATCTGGTTTAGTCCCATCCGTCCTGGCACTGACTTATGGGCCTGACCTTGGACTTAATTAGTCTTCCTGGCCTTCCATTGTTGATCTGGTCTCTCCTTTCCATTGGAGGCAGAAGGCAGGTGATTGCCTGCTTCCTCTCCCTCACAATCACTCTCACTCTTACTTCCACGTTGACACTGGCTCTTTCTCTCTGTCTCACCTCAACTTCCCGACTCAAGGTAACATACCAAGGCCCCCCCCAAGTTTAGCCCAAGTCTCTTTCGGGGTTGACGTTGCTTTTTCCATTCTGCCCTTTCATTGCTTTTTTCATCTCTCTGCCCTCTCTCCTCTATCCTTTCTTAATCTTCGTGATTCCTTCCCAGGATCGGCTCATATCTGCATCCCTCCCATGTATAAGATAGACCCCGAGACTACCGTTCACATCCTCCACGCACAACACCCGAACCCGCCCCATATCCTCTCCCATCACAAGCTTACCCTGTCATTCGCTGCCAGCCAAACCCCCTCCCCTTCTCAAGTGCTACATACATAGATAGAGTCGCGTCTGCTTCTACCTAGCCTCGCAGCACTAAGCTACGAGCAACAAAAGTGGCACTCGGTTTTGCTCCATCCACATTGCCAGCCTCACCTCAAGCCCCAGGCGGCAGAGTACAGCCTCAGGACACGGCCAACCACTACATCTCCTATTTCATCTCAAGACAGAGTCCGCCCGGCCCTTTTACCACGTCCGGCGAATCTCATCTTCTGTCAAGGCGACTCGGTGGTTGCTGAGACCCTGGTGCGGCTTCGTTGCCCAAGCAGATCGCGCAAGGACCGGCTTGTGATGTTGGAAATTGTAGTGCATGCGCCGTCTGGGATCTTCCTGGTATCAAACCTGACACCAGTTTGACAACTCCGCGCGATATCCACCCGATTCGCTGGCTTTTTGTTTACCAAAATCTAAACTTCTCTGACGACTCACAAGACACCAACGACTCGTCGCCAGTCGTCGTCTTGTCTTCCCGAACCTTCAGGCGTCAGGGCATGAAGGAATCCGGCGCTAGCTTCGCCGAGCTTTGTCGCGACAAGCAAGATTGGAGAGTTAACTTCCTTGTCTTCCCCATCTCACAATCTATCCGGACCTTCCCTCCCAATCCAATTCATAAAAGCACCTTCTATTACCCGCGCCGAAGATCTGCCAGCCCATCCTGTGCAGCGCTCTGCTCGGCTCGACATCAGACAGACCCTTCTTCATCGGCATCACACATCAGGCCCCCTCGCCCAAGTCAACGCTTCCTTACCTTTGTCTCTTTTGACACTTCAAATCCAACCAGTCGACATTTGCGTTACCTTTCCCTTAGACGCGCGACTTAAACCATCCGCCGCTGCCGCCCAGTCGTACTCGAGTCCAGACACCCCTCTCCAACAAACAAACGCACGTCGGCACGTTGCTTTTGATCAGAGCAAACACGTCGAGGAACCTACCTATTGGGCCAATCTAGCCGTACCGTTTTTTTATCCCCCCTTTCATCTTCATCGTCTCGACGAGCTCGACTACGACTGTAGAAGGATCGAGAAGGAAAGGGAAAAAAAATTCATCCCCCACCAACCTCGAAGGGACTCGACATCTTCGTTGGACGGTCTCTTGACCGATCCAAAGGCCCAAACTGGCCCTACTCTACACATCGCCAGCTCCGTTGCCACCGGCGCATACGGTAGGCTTGCCTCCGGAGTCGACCGGCGACCAAACCCCTCGTGGGATGGACGATCCCAATCGCCGTAGGAGGCAGAATGAAGCGCCCATGCATCCCACCTCCAACCCAAGATACAACATTCAGGATCCTCTGCAGCAGCGACGTTCAATGGCTACAGGTTCGACGGAACGATACAACCGGCCGGCGCCACTCAACACGTCGCCCTCACAAGCTCGGGGCATGGGAAGCACGGGTAGCTACAGCACGTACAACTATCAGGAACCGGTAGCAGGGTCATTTAACACCCCAATGGCCGCGAACACGATGCATTACCCCTCGGGGTACGGTCAGGATGGCCGTCCGGCGGCGCAAAATTTTGGTGGTTATAATGCGGCCATGACGATGGGCTATGACAACTTGGCTGGCGCGACAGGCTCCGTTTACGACAGTCAGCCGCAATTTCAGCGGCAGCCCGCAGCTGCACCGATTTTACCGACGGACGTGTCGACGTCGTACTTCTCGAACGACCCGAGCAGTAGCACAGGAACCTCCAACCTTCCTCATGCGCCTTCTGCAGGCGCCAACGCGACTGCATATCAACAACCGCAGATGGCAAATTATCAGACCAACATATCCAATGTGGGCGGGATGCCGCAGCCGACAGCGAGCGCCGACGTTTCAATGGAAGAGCAGGATTATTCCGCAACAGGCGGTTTGGAGGAGAAGTGGATGGAGTATCAGTCTGCGCTGCGGGGGGTCTTCCAAAACGTTCGCAACGGCGTGCTCGAGAGCGCTAGTCAGTCCCTGTTGGATGTCTCCAACTGGCTCCTGTCGCAAGTTGTCGACCTTGGTAAGTTTTGCGAGCCAGTAGCATGAAGAGCCGACGTCCAAGCTGGACTCAAGTCACTAATTTGTTCATTCTTGGCAGGACTCAACCTCGACGACCAGAACCTGCACGGAGACCGGATCAAGCTTTGGAACGACTTCAACCACGCCTGGCTCTCTCTGTTCCAGATGCAGAAGGACTTGATGGAACCTGGACGGCAACTGCAGCGATCACAGACGCTGATCAGCAAAGAAGGCCTCGAAAAGATGGGCAAGGAGTTGGTTCGACTGTGTGATGGCATCGAGCGGCATGGTCTGGTGGACTACCAATACGGAGTATGGGAGCAGCAGATCATCGAGAGTAAGCATTCGCGCAACCTTGGCATTATAACTTGTTGGAAGTGCGGACAACTGACACTTTCCTAGTTCTCGAGGCTTGTCTTGACCTTTACGAGGCGAACGAGGAATCTGGCGGAAACGGTGGCGGGACTCAGGCAGCCTCGGGCTCTCACCACGGGAGCAGATGAAAAAGTCTTGGTACGAGCCAGCTGGTGCCCATCCCTGCAACCATCTCGGAAAACAATTGGATCTCGGAGCCTCATTGAATTGCCTGTAAACATACTCTGGATGGCGGCGCTTTGCCGGGAATCTTCTCTGGGTTGTTCACTCATCTTTGGCGGTCTTCTACTTTATCTCTCATTCTTCCCCAAATGTAAATACCTTGGCATTCGGACGTCTTGTGGCAGGGTAGGAGCTATCAACACGATGTCAGGTGGAACTGGAGTTCTTCAGGGGGGATAACTGCTCATCAATCTCGCATTCCAAAAGGTAGTCGGGCAGGTATCCATGTCAGCATCATGAATCGGTCATGATTTCTGAGTTTCTGAGTTTGTTTTCTTTTCTGTTTTCCTTCTTCGTTTCTTCATGTCCTTCTTCTCCACCCCCCTTGCCGCTTTTCGGGCGCAAATCCCTGGTCAATGCCATTCAGAGGGCTGGTACGTCTTGAGACAGGGCTGAACCTGATGTTACCTCCGGCAAACGGGGGCGTGATTAAGGAAATGAAGCGGACGGATGACAGGCTTGGATTCCCTTTTTCTTTCTTTCTTTTTCTTTTTCTTATGGAAAGGGGTTGCCCGGGGGAATGGGTGTGTAGTATATTGGGACTGATCGTAGACGGGCGTACCGGACGGGAGGAATGCGAGGGACGACCGAATGGGTGGCAAAAGGGGGTGGGAAGTGAGGCCGGATACTCGCAAACGAAGGGACGAGAAACAAACCAGAGAAGAGGATGAGTGTATGTCTCCTGTAGAAATCATGTATACCTACGGACGTGGTAGTAGTAGTAGTAGATCAGGCTGGAATGCTCTCACGAGCTTTGCGTCGCCGTTTTGCGCGCAACATCATAGGCGGGGAGGGGTTTTATCGTTTGATTGGTTGTTTATTCAAGGTTCTTCTTGTTGAGTACCTTTTTGTTTGTTCCGTTTACCGTCGTCTTTACTTGTGACTGGGTGTGGTTTGCGCTACCCTCTCCCCTGTAGAAACACTTGTACGTAGTGTACCTTTCCATCCTATGTTCTGTCACGAATCAAGCATTAGAGAGATGGAGGGGTGTTGCACGACTGATCGAAGTCGGAAAAACGCCAAAGCACTACGTGAAGAGGAAAACGCCCCGTTCAGTCCAAAGCCTCACCACTCGAACGAACGAGCAAGACATGGCCACAGAGCTGGGCAGATCATTCGCTTCCCCATCACGGCGCTGGAGAAAGAGAGGGAAAAGGCCAACCCACCCATGCGCCTCACCGCCGATCGTCCTGCCCTACGTTAATTTTGATTACATGGCCTTGTGAGCTTTCATGCGGGTGATCAGTGACTTAGAAGCCATTTCGCCGCGACGCCGAGATGGAGGTGGTAGTGGTGGTGGTGATGGGTGGATGGGTGGCCCCCTCAAAATCCGAAGGAAAACTGCCCGAGGCGTGGGAAATAGATCAAAAACGAGGGGGAGGATCAGCGCAAATTGATTTGTGCCCAATCGCCCAATCATCCATTGATGGGGCGGTTTGTAACATGATATATGGCCCCCGGAAGGCGACGAAGCGGCGGTTTTGGGGGGAATGACGACGTTTTTCTGCGCCGATCTCCCGCCTTGGAAAAAAGGCTAGTAACACCAGATAGATGTTGGGTTGCTAGCTGTGCGTGTGAGTTTGGGTGGTGGTGGTGGTGGTGGTGGTCTAGAATTTTCCTGGGCTGGGCTGGGCCTGGGACCTATCAGTTGCATGGCTTCGGTACGGATACGGTACTGGAGTGGCCCTAAAGGGGGGGGAGGGGGGAGTGTGGGAAAATCAGATGCCTCATAGCTTTCGACTAGGGATGGACTTCGAAAACCCTTGACCTCTACCAAGCCGCTTTGATGGTATATGGTCGGTTGAATTTTTCTTCCTTTTTGCCCCTGCTTCTTTGCCCCTCTTCCCATTCGCCTAGGTCGGGCATCAATCGTGAACCCGAATCGAAAAGAGCTGACTACAGCGGCAATTGAGGGTTGTTCTGAGAGAGGGGATGCTTGTGATCGCATAGCCCGGCATGTCAGTTCTCGGGTTTGTCGTGATGGGTAGATTCAGAGACAGTAAGACGGGAGAGGCAGCAGTGCCGCAGCAGGCGGAGGACGGAGAAGGATTCATTTGCCGGTGACGATGCGAGAAGGGACCGCTTGCTTGCATGGACAGCTTGCTGCAGGTTGGTATCTTTCTCCCCCTTTCCGGTGACCAGTACAATTTGGCCTTGGCTGTGATTTGGCCTATCGCAGCTACGTCTCCCACATTCGAGGACGGCGAGGGCCTCCAAGTGATGTTGTGAAGTAGCCGAGGTATCTCTCTCGACGGACGAACGGGTAGTCGGCATCAGATCTCGTCCTTGGGCCATGCTGCTGCCTGCGTTTATTGCTTACCTTCTGTGACTGGGGTACTCGGCAAACCTTAAAAAAAAAGAGACAGAGCCATTGCCCTGCTTTGTGACCAACGACATGAAGATGGGAAGTAAATACAGTCACACAAGCAGGCCTTTTGGGTGTGATGTGACATGATTGTGACAAGTGACGGGAACCCTGCAGGCGAGCTGGCTGGGAGGGGCAGCGCTGCGGCTTGATTTGTTGTTTGGACAGGCCGAGGTTGCGATGGATCATGGAGAGGACTGCGGTCCTCACCGGCTACTTGTGACTTTGGATGATTGGTGGGGTTTTTGCCCAGGTAAGAGAGAGCAGTCTGCGTTGCACGCACAATACTTGTATCAGTATAACCATGGATTCAACGAACAAGATACATCAGCTGGAGATATTTTTGGGGGGAAGGGTTTCTTTTTTCCCTCTCTGGGCACAAGACTCTGGCGCATTGCTGGCAACGTCCCGAGGGGAAGAACGGAGCCACGAAAAGACAAAGAAAGAGTACTTACACTCGATGGTGGGAGACCGGGCTGGAAGATGGGGCGAATGGCATGAGACAGGGCAATGGCGCTTGTCTTGGTCGGCGCATGATCTGTAGATCGTCTCAGGTTGTTGGTATACTGGGTAAGGCTTTTGTTGTTGCTACGTGTGTTGCCGAAACGAGGTAGGTGTTAAAACAAACACGGCTGAGTTATCCTGGTTGTCTTGGAAACAGGGCTGCTTGCCGAGAGCGAGATATGCACTGTTAGCGAGAGTCTGCAAGGCGACGAGCGACGCTTTGCATTACCTGCGTCGGACGAGGATACGAAGTTGTTCGAGGGTTGAGTTGGAGTAGCGCGACATGCGGCAACAACCAGCATATTGCCGATTTGCGACTACGCTACATTCGGGGTGGCCGTGCCGTTCCGCTCTTCGTCTCAAAAAGAGTTCGGTGTGGTTTGTTGGCCTTGGACCGAAGTTCCCAGCCGCGTTATCCCTACCATTCCAGAGAATTAAAGCTGTTTCAGCCGCTTGACCCAGCTCTCTGGAGGAGAAGAGCGCATGCGGGAGACGCAGATCTCTTCCTAAGGGACAGCCTGCTTCAATTGTAATCCAGACTTCTCCAAAGTGCGGGATACAGGTTCAGGCCCGGAGAGACCAAGTCCGGGTATGCCTGCTTCAGGTTCGGATGTTGCTATGCCCCTTCCAGCTAACCAGTGTAGCTCTCTGCGCCTTCCTTTTTTTTTTTTCCTGGGCTATTTTTTGACCTTCAATTATACCAGTGCCATGGATTGGGAGGTTTCCGTGTTGGGACAAGGGGCTTGTTTGTACTAAAAGTTGCCTTCCATGTCTCTTCTTCATTTTTATGTTGGTTTGCATATCTGAGAAAAATGACCTGTCACATTTCCCGACTTGACTTGCTCCACCACACGAAGTTAGTGGGGGGCAATCCCATGTGCGAGGGGTGGGAAAAAGGTCCCTGGTTTTGGCTATGAACAGACATGATGTGACCACCTACTGTGGAGCGGAACCGGGGCCCCTCGTAGTTGTTCAAGTACTCGTACAATCGAGCGCCGAGTGCTCCATTCCTCGACCCAGGTCTTCTTTCGTGACTCGTCCGGAGCGTGCCGGAGCGAAGAAGGTTGGTGGTTCGGTAAACCCGGAGTGGGTCCCGGGTTCGGCGGCTCCGCTTGGGCCGGGCTTTGCCCCTCAGCCTGTTCGTCCCAATCTTCCGGGTGACAGTCTTGTCAAACACTTCGTTGCGATAAAGTGACAAAGCCAATCTCCACCCACTTTCCTCACATAAGTAATGAGATTTATTGCTAGAACCACCCAGGAATGCTCTCCCGAGACAACCACCCGTCGTCTCCCATCTCTGGCTGTATGAGAAACGCATGGTTCAGTACGTAGGGAGAGCTTTATTAAGCAAAAGAAAATCATACCTCTTCGCAGCGTAAACCACGATCTTGGATTTTCCGTCAGCTTATTCCTATCCCTTTTGGGCATTGTCAGCCCACGATTTGCATGTTGTGAAACAAAGCGACTATACACATCTTGATCGATGAAGCACGTCTTGGGAGCTCATAGGCAACACGGAGACATTGTGCCTCAAGGGGGCCTCACAGTTCCAGAAGGAGCATCAAAGTACCATCTCATTAGGAGACTCCATCTCAGCACTCCTGTTCGTCAAACAAGTCATTGTGTAGGACTTTGGCAACTCTGTTCCAAAAGGTGGCAAATTCAGGATGGGACGTTCTTCGATGAAGTCTTCATTTTCAAGCCTCTGGCTTATCATGCTCCTCCAAATCTCTATCTTCATCTCCATCCTCATTCTTCAACTAGTAGGTCGCAGTGGCCTCCCGTGCCCATTATATTCGCCCTCTCGTGCGCAACGAAAGCCACTGCAGTGTCAGACTCTCCCAAGCGCTGGGACGACATTCCCACGCAGACCAGAGGCCTACTGAACAACGGTTCTTGCAAAGTTACCGAGAGTGAATGACTTACCGCATGGCTCGGGAGTTTTCCAATACCTTGTTTTCTTCTTGATTTGTTCCAGGATCGCGCTTCCTGAAGTCAAGCTCTCCCTCTACTCTTCCACTCTGCGGTGGTAATAGTCGAATAATAGCCCACCGCAAGTATGTTGCTCGAGTGCAGTGGTGGGTCAAGGACTCCGATGTCTGATTTCTTTGGTAAGATCGGCGAGGCATCTAATTTGGCCTTGGCTGCCTTCCTTCTCACGTATCGCCCACGTCTCGTTTGTTGCAGAACATTCCCTGTCGATGTCGATGACGCTGTAGTTCATGAGACCCTTGTCTCGCGGGCCTATTTCCATGCTCACAATTTCGAGTCCGATGGCGCTTAAGTAAATCCACGCAGACTTGTTTTCGATCGGCCCGTCATCAGACTTCAACTTCTCGGCTTGATTGGTCACAATTGTTCTCGCCTCCTGGATAGCGGAAGGTCTCGTCCGCCAACTCTGACCTCTTATGTGCGCTCAAGGACTGTTTCGTAAGGTTGGATGGGACCGACATTTGGTAAATCAACCTAGATTAGTCCCTGAGAGGCATGAATAGCTGAATGAAGATGTCAAAAATCTCGCCTCCTGCATCTATTCTTGACATCCTGCACGAGTCGTCCTCAACCAAGCCCGCCAAGCCTCGTGGTCCGGAAATGGAAAGATCTGCCGACTTAGACAGATATTCTTGTGAGTTTTCCATAGTAAAAGCCAGACAGACTTTCGTGGGGTCGCGCCTTGAATCTGCCACGAGCTTTCGTCCCTCCACTCGTCAATTAGGGTTGCACTCCTGCTATTTTCTTGGAGAGCTCCCCGTGCTCAGGTAAATTACCTTGATCGACAAGATGACTGATGAACAATTGCCAACCGGCTCGTGCAACCACCTTTCGCTCCCTATCTAGTAAGAAGTTTGCTGACACCTGTGAAAAGTGCGCGAGCAATTGCAATGATAACTTCATACGCATGGAAATTGAAAAATACTTCAGTTCAGAACAAGACCGGTTTTGGTACCGGCCTACCGGGAGAATGTTGTTTATCTCTACTTTGAACAGTGTTGCAATTCATGTCTCATGATTCTGATGTGCGCATCATCACTATGCTCCGCTCTAGAATGTGTCTGGACCTCACCATCAGTGCCTGATGCCGAGTTCAAAGGCTCGCGTGTTGGTTGGAACTCACCCAAAGTCATACTCATGCTGACGTCCGTGTTCTCCACCATCTTGGTAAATTCCTCGAAACTTATTTTGCCGTCCTTGTCAAGGTCTGCCTCCATAATGGTCTTATCGACGATCTGCTGAAGCTGCTGGTCCTTCAAGTTGCTTCCCACCATCATCTTCAGTACTATGAAGAGCTCGCCGTTGCTGATGTAGCCATCGCGGTCAATGTCGTATACCTTGAAGGCGAAACGCAGCTTCTGCTCCTTATTTCCCTTGGACGAAAATGCGCTGAGACCCGAAACGAACTCCTGGAAATCGACGTCACCGCCACCGTCTTCGTCGAAGATAGCGATCATTCTGTGTGAAGCATGTCTTAGTGTCTTGCCTCGGAGCCGGATTGCCTCAATTTGCATCACTCGTACCTTGTGGCTAGCGGATTGGAGGAGATTTGAGGAAGGCTAAGAAACTCATCGCGCTCGATCGTACCGGAGTTGTCCTGCAGAGAGAGTCGGTCAGCTAGGGTGCCACTCTTATGACCAGATGGTCTTTGAGAAATGCGCGCCGTCCTCAAAGATGTCCATAGAAAGGAGGAAAAAAGAAGCATGCCTTGTCGAGCTTCATGAAACGTTTCCTGAGGCGGTCAACTTCTTCTCTGTCGACTGCCCGCCGTCAGCACGCGCCCAAGTCTGTGCGAAAAAGAAATCGACTGCTGGGGAGGGGCTCACAGTTGGACCCTTGGACAATATTGTCCAACACGGCGCTCGTAGTGTTGCCCATGTTGGGTTTTGGCAGCGATCTCGACGGGATCCGTGGTGATGCGCAATCTGTCTAATGATCGTTGTCGTCGTGGTCGTCGCAGGCTGTTCGAGCTCGAGATTCGCTGATCCGCCGTAGGGTTTCCCGTGGTTGAAGTGGAAGTGGGAGGTTTACAAGAAATAAGGCTGAGAAGGTACGGTGCGGTAGGCGTCGAGTCAAAGTAAGGCAGCCGCGGGCGCTTTTGATTGGCCTGAGTCCTGGATTCGGGCACATAAACCCACCCAGGAAGGTCTCTGTGCACAGGCCATTTTCTGGATTCAGTCGATCCCATCATTGGCTGAGATTGATAGACGTACGACGTGAACGGCGGCGAGTACCGTACGTATTACCACCACGTTTGAGTTTCGGAAGGATATGAGATACATGAGTTAAATCTGGGATGCATCAACATTTTTGGATGCTCAGTGAAAATACTGTGCCTTGGCTGCGATTTCCATGGCTTTCGCGGTTGTTATTACGTTAGGCAGGCACGCCACGTGAGTCCCCTATTTCCGCCGCCCAGTCCTGGATGGAAGGTACCAGTCCCCAGAGTCGACGAGTCGGGCTGCTTGGCCCAGGTCCGATCCGGTTGTTGGCCCGAGCGCGAAGTATTCTCACAGCGTTTTTACTACTGGACAGTACACGACTCCCAGAAACCTCTTCGAAGGCGATGAGCGGTGCACCAGAAAAATTCTGCGCGTGGCATCTTTGCGGCAAAACACATCTCAACGTCACCTCATCAAGCAGCGACACTTCGGCCATCGGAACAAACACCACAACCACGTTTTTTATCCTTCTAAACCCCAAAGTCCAGAGTCGGATGCCCCAATATATGACTTGATCGACTTTTTTTTGCGGATTTTCCGCTGGCTTTCCGCCTTCCAACCCCCACTCGCCACTATGTCTACGAGGAAAGTCCGAGTCAAGAAGTTGAGCGTCAAGACGCTGCTTCCCGTACTCAGAGAACATGATATCGATGCCAGCGAATACGAATCTTTGACAACCGAGTCCCAAATTGCGACCGGTGTCGAGGCTGCTGAGGAAACTGTGAGTCACTTCACTCCCATTTCGTACTCAGATATCACGTGACCCAGTCATGTGACATGCCTTGACGTCTCGCGACCCACCTTCTCACGAACCTATAGCGGAATACTGATCGATACTGCATAGGAATACCATCTTCAGTCCATTCTCAAAGAGGCGGGTACTAGCAATGACCAGGAAATTCCGGTCCCACCTCCCCAGGAGAGCCAGATCAACTATGATCAGCTCTACCCCAGTCACTTCCAACAACCTGCCTCTTACATTCGCTTCTCACAAACTGTCGAAGAATGCATAGGCATCTCCTATGACATGACCACTGAGGATGATGAGTTCTTGAAGCAGTACAACTCCACAAAAAAAACGGTTGCCTCTCAGCTGTCTGAAGATGACTTTGAACGTATCGTGGAGGTGTTCGAGGAGATTGCCTCAGAACAAACTCCCTTCGCATCGATAGACAACACCGTTGTTGGCTACGATGTCATGGTCCCGTCGCTCAGCCAGCTCGGCACTCAAAAACTGATGGCGCATGCCAAGCACGTCTATGAGTACTGGAAGTCGCGTCGGCAAGCGACTGGCAACATGCCTTTACATCCGTCGGTAAAATTTGAGACGCACCAAGAGAGTGACGAGGCCGATCCCTATGTCTGCTTCAGACGTCGCGAGGCAAGACAAACCCGCAAGACGAGGCAAAGGGATGTTCAGAGCGCCGAAAAGCTCAAACGACTTCGTCGAGAGCTTGAGGATGGACGGCAACTCATAATCCATTCGTATGAGCGTGAGATGCTGAAACGCGAAGCCTTGAACCTGGACCGCTTGATCTTCGAACAACGGGCTAAACTGAAGGAGATGAAGGTTAAGCTTGGTATCAAAACCGAGGACGAAGACCTCATCAACCAAAAGGTACGTCGAGCTTCTCGTCCCGGTGACCGAATCGAAATGATAGCTAACCACCCACAGCCCCAAAAGAAGAAGCCTGTGGAAGCACCTGTACTGCAGAGACCTCCTGGCAACCACCTTCGCATTGCTGTGCGGCCAGATGGGCGTTCTATAGAAGCAGACCTGTTGCAGCTGGCAGATAAGCTCGCAGAGAAGGAGAATGAACTGCGTGCGGATGTTGAGAGTAAGGTTCACAACCACCGCAAGTGGAACCAAAACCATGTGGATCTCACCCGAGACCCCCTACCCCCGGTTAAGGAGCAGGGCATGGAAATGAATTTCCGACCTGCTAAGACCCAATATCTGATGACCCCTCCGGCGTCTACATCGTCTGAGTCGGACGCCATGGATATCGACGAGGCAGAGCCTTTGGCAGACAAAAGTAATACGTCGGTTTTTCAATTCACAGCCGGCAGCGCAGGCGGCAAAGAGAAGCCGCCAAACAGCCAGCCAGCATTCCGTCGTCGCATCGGTCGGTTGAATCGACTGTGGATAGACCGTCGGGGAATGCCAACACCGCCGAAAATGGATGGCGAGGAGTACTCTGATCGGTGGAAGTATGACCAGGATGACGAAGACGAGACACCAGTGTACGAGGTGGACCCGTTTGACACTCGGGCATTGAAGTTTCGTGCAACAATTCCATTGTCGCAGTATGTGTATCCGAGGCGACCACCGGACGGTGTGGTCAACGGCCAAGTACCTCCGCAAGCTGCAGGAGTTGCCGGGAGCAGGCCGGCGCTACCTCAACCGCCGACTCCGCATGCTCCGCAGATTCCGCAGACTTCACAGTCGCAACAGGTGCAACAACAGAAGCAGCAGCAGCAACAACAACAGCAGCAGCCAGCAGCGGCTCCAGCTCAGGTTGCGGCTTCGTGACAGTTACCCGGAGTTGCCTCGCATTCTCCTCGTCCACGGATGACATAGTGTTGTATACCCCCCGGTGTTTGGTTGTTCTTGTTTTGGTTTGTAAAGAAGGCCTGGTGGTGGGCGGGATGGTCGGTTTGGCGTGGCGTTCTGGGTGGTTGTGGTTTCCATGTAAAGTATATGAATGTAAAGATGAGGCAATAGGAGTTGTCTGCCGGCGGTCTGCCAAGGGACCAAGACATGGAGAGAGGAAAATAGACTCCACACCCTATGAATACAAGATCCATAATGACCTTCAAGCACACCTTCAGTGTTTATGATCCGTCTTGCGGTCTCGATCTATAAGCCTTGATGCTCACGACGCTCGTGGCTAAAAACCTAGGTGGGTGCGGCCGGACTCGTGCGGAGGCAGCTATTGGATTTTGCTACAAGCGTGCGAGGAGGCTCGAAGCTGCTGGCTAGGGAGAAGATCGCAACTCTTCTCGCAGGGCGGAGAATTCTCGTTCGGGAGAGCTGGCGGTGCTCTGGAGGGCGTCGAGCTCTTGTACTGGGCGGCTGAAGGCATAGCACCTCGAACAGCTTGCGACGAGGATGCTGCCCCTACTTTGAGCGACTGCCCTTGCCAAGGACAACGTCTGCTGTCGCCATGAGTAGGAGTCGCCCGAAGCCAGAAGAAGATAATGTAAAAACCTCCCGTGGAGGTATGCTATGCTGGGAGGTGGGAAGTGAGGCATGTTGTGTCTGCTTGTTGGCTGGCTGGCGTCAGCAGACTACCTTTATCTCGCCCGATTTGGCAGATCAAGGACCGTTGATCCCTCGGCGATCACGAGATGAGGGAACCAAGAAAGTGGGAGGGCCATGTTCCTCAGGAAAGAAAAGGCAACTCAGGAATGTAATTGAGAAGGAACAAAGAGAGACGCAGATTGCACAATGTAGAAGGAGGGGAGAGAGTTTGCCAGAAGAGGAGTATAGGAAACAAGGAAAGAATTGTGTAGTGAGAAGGAAAGTGGAGTTCCACTTGTCGAGGCTTGCCTGGTGGTGTGGGGATATTGCGTTGGAACCTCTGAGCAACTCAGTTTGTGTGAGCAATAAACGACCACCCATCCCGCGAGGTACCTGCCTACCTACCTCGCTGGGGTTGGCCTTTTTTTCTTTTTTAGAAGGAAGGTCAGAGAGCACGGGACACCGAAGCACTGATCAGCCCCTGTCCATCTGTCCCATCTCATCTTCGTTCCCTTTCTCTATCTGTGTGCCTTCGTGGGCGTCGGATCTTCTGGGATTTGGCCCGGCGCGCGCAACGGAACAGCGTTTGCCGCGAGAGCGAGCTAACTAGGTTGTCATCCAATGAGCGGCCCTACGATAAGTTTTGCGGGCTAGGATGTCACGGGCGCAGGCGACGCAAAGGGTCCGGCGCGGTGGGAATGGCGGTTGTGGAAGCACTTGCGGCAGGGGGGGCTAGCCGCTGAGAGGTCCAGGCCTGTAAATAGGGTAGCTGGTATTTTGACGGTGTAGTTTTGGTATTTGGCCCGATCTAACTATATCCATTAGCCGCGCTACCTTCGCTACGATATATAATAACCTATAAAGTACTAGTATTTCTTAAGTATATTTATAAGCGAGATTATATAATATAATAATAATATTACTACTATCTAGTAAATAACTATTTACTAGCTAAATTTATACCTTTATAGACGCTTATAATATTAGAGATTAGTAGTAATACCTTTAAAGAGTACTAGCTATAAGTTTACTAGTATTACTATAATATAGGTATTATACTAAAGAAAAAAAGAGTTATAAATAAGGGCGCCTAGGTTAATATATTATATAATCGCAAAGGTATATATAAGTTAATTATATTAAAATAAAAAATAATAATAAAGTAGTATAGCTACCCCTTTATAGATCGAATCCTTTAAGTTATTATAACTAGCTACTAGGTATAGTTAATCCTTAATAGTTATAAGTATTATAACTACGCTAATATATATAAAAATAGGCTTAGAGCTATCTTATTATTCTAATAGTTAAGTTTTAATAAAGTAAAAGTTATAATAGAAGGTAGCCTAGTAGAGAAATTAATATATAACTATATTAAGGAGCTCTCTATTTATAATAACTTAATATTATAAGAGATTATAAGATTATTATTATAATAAGAAGGTATATTATTAACTAACTAGAAGGTTTAAAATTATTAGTAATTACTATAGGAGGAAAAGTATAGCTTATTAACCTCTATATAGCTATTCCTCTATATCCTCGAGAGTAAAACTAATAAGGTTCCTTTTTACTATATTTAATATAGGGAAGATAGTAAGATTAATAGTATTTTCTAGATATATAAATCCTACCTAGATATAATAAAGCGAAACCTAGAGCTATTTATAATAGATAATATATATAAAGTAGGTATATATATATAGTTTATTTTAATGAAAACCTTTTACTAATATAACTCTATAAGTAAATCGATTTAATATACTCCTCTTCTAGATTATAAGCCTTACTAATATTAATACTATATATAACGCTACTTTTTACTTAGTATTTACTAAGATAACTAAATTTTTTAATTAGGTATTAAGATAACTATAAGAACTTCTTATTATTAATAAAATACTAGATCTAAGGGTAATTATTACTAATTTTAACGCAGGCTTAAAGAAGGTAGCTAGAGAGATCTTCCTATATATATAATAATAACTTTATATTTAATATATACTAAAAAACATTAATCTTAATATAAAAAAAAATAGGAAGGACTATAGGGCCTAGAGCCTAACGAGGCTATTACTACTACCCTTATTAATAATAAAAACTCTATTACTAAGGCTATAGAGGCTTAAAGTAGTAATCTTACCTCTTATTTAATTATAGAGGAGGTTAAGGTAATATAACTACCTACGCGGGATAATAATAATAATAAGGGCGCGCTATTATAATAGTTTAATAAGAAGGAGTACTCTTAAAACCCTAATAGCCTTATTAATATATAGAGGGCTTATATTTACTCCTCTATATATAATAAGTATAAAAAAAACTAGTAATCTCTTAAGTAGTAGTTTTTAGATTAATAAGGTTAGTTATATTACTAAATACTTATTTATTACTAACTTTCTATAGTAATTATTAAGTACCTCGAGACGACCTATATCCTACTCCTCTATAAATTTATTAATTATAAGATTTAAAATTTTTATAACTATAATTACTAAATAACCTCTCTTATAAAGAGATCTTATTACTAGTTAAAATCCTATTTTACTAATTACCTTATAGACCTCTATATACTTTATATTAAAATTTAAGAGATAGTTACTAAGAAGATTAACTCTTATAATACTTAAATTAAGAAAGAGTATTATTATTACTATATAACGAGTAAATGCCCTCTACTTAAGCCTCTTAATTATAAAGTTTCCTTCTATACCCTCTACCTCCTTTATAATTAATATAATATTATAGAAGAGGCTTTTTAGAAGAAGTAGGGCTTACCTACTTATATAAGCGTATTTATAAGGTAATAGGGTCTCCCTTACTACTATAACCTACTAGAGAGACTTCGTAGTAGTTATTATAATAAGAGGGTTATTTATAATAATCTTAATACCTACTAGTAGCTAGATCCTAACTATATATATCTTAGTCTATTAGCTATTAAATTTATACTAATTTCTCTAGCTAAACTTAATTTAATTATAATAACTTATTAATAAGGCTAATCTAAACCCTATCTACTATATAAAGCGCTATTACTACTAACTATATAAGTTTAATAATAATAAGATACTACCTAAAGTTAACTTATATAATATATAATAAGACCCTTCTAACTAGGAGGTTATAAACTACTTTTTAGCCTTATAGTTAATTATAGCGCTACCCTCCTCTATACCTCCCTCCTCTATATTACTATCTATATACCTATTAACTACGCTATTAATTATAATAATAATAATATATAGCAGGGGTAGTAGGGGTAGGGGTAGGGGGTTAGATAGGGGTTCGTATTAATAACTTATAAGCGAGATTATTACTATACTTACTACTATATAAGATCTTACTTCCGAGGTTAATATAATACGCAACTTTTAAACTTACTAATAATAACTATAGTTATTAGCAAACTAATAGTAGCTAGATTATAAGGCTTAGGAGGCTGCGTAGTAATAGTAAGTAGCCTTATAGGAGTAATAGTTTATAGTATAATATAGCTAACTATTACTTAGGTAGTAATAATATAGTTAGCTAAACCTATAGCTAGCATATTACGTTTAGCCTATATAGATACTACTAAATTAATAACCGCTATCGTTTAGCTATAATTATTAGTACTAAATTAAGCTCTTTTTTTATACTAGAATTAGCCTTATTACTAAAAAATATAATTTTACTATAAAAATAGCTATTTTAATATAATCTATAGATATTATAACCCTCTTTTTTTCCTATATTAAAACGTATACTTAAAATAATAATAAGCTTAGCGATAACCTCAGGGGCCTTAAAACTCTAATAAATATACTATAAACTTAAGGTACTTCGATAGATAGTAGGTAATATAGGTATAGCGCGGTATTAGAAGCTTTGCTAATATATTAGGTTTAGCTCGGGCTAAATACCAAAACTGCACCGTCAAAATACTAGCTACCCGTAAATAGTACCTTATCCACTTATTGAGGACATCCCACCAGACGTTACCCCTCCTACGTCAACTTTTTCTAACCACCGCGCTCGGCAAATGGTCCTTTGCGACGAGGGAAACTGATGAATTGCGATCTTTGCATAATTGAAGTCGGCGCATTCAGTTCGAGTATCATTGATGCGTACTCGACGTGTAGAGACTCGACTGGAATAGACGGGCTGACAGAATAGAGGGAGAAGAGGAGGAGGAAACCACCATCCAGACGAAGCCATCGCATCCAGCTAGCTCCATGACCGATATTCTACCAGCCAAGAGGACCCACGATCCCGACCTCCTCAACGATACATCGGCACTGCTTCCCGAAGGCGCACCATCTCCCTCGAAGCTCACGACCGCAACAATGTCCAAGAAGAAAGGCCTCATCGCCCTTGGCTGCGAGGGCTCCGCCAATAAGCTCGGCATCGGCGTGATGCTACGTAACGGCTCCGAGTCCACCATCCTCTCCAACATCCGCCACACCTTCGTCTCACCCCCGGGACAGGGATTCCTGCCCAAGGATACCGCGAAGCACCACCGCTCTTTCTTCGTCCAGCTCGCGCGCCGCGCCCTCCGCGAGGCCGGCGTCTCAGTGTCCGAGGTCGACTGCGTGTGCTTCACAAAGGGCCCCGGTATGGGCGCGCCGCTGACGAGCGTCGCTGTCGCGGCGCGTACGCTCGCCCTACTGTGGAACAAGCCGTTGGTGGGCGTTAACCACTGCGTCGGACACATTGAGATGGGCCGGACGATCACGGGGGCGCAGAACCCCGTCGTGTTGTATGTCAGTGGTGGAAACAGCCAGGTCATTGCGTATTCGGAGCAGAGATACCGGATCTTTGGCGAGACGCTGGACATCGCTGTGGGGAACTGCCTTGATCGGTTCGCGCGGACGCTCGAGATCAGCAACGATCCTGCGCCGGGATACAATATCGAACAGCTGGCGAAGAAGGGCTCGCGATTGTTGGAGCTGCCGTACGCTGTCAAGGGCATGGACTGTTCGTTCTCGGGTATCTTAGCCACCGCAGATATTCTGGCCGGACAGATGAAGGCCAGCCAGGCCAAGGGGGAGGAAACGTTCACGCCGGCAGACCTGTGCTTCTCGCTGCAGGAGACGGTATTTGCTATGCTGGTTGAGATCACGGAGCGCGCTATGGCGCATGTAGGAAGCAACCAGGTCTTGATCGTGGGTGGTGTGGGATGCAACGAGAGACTCCAGGAGATGATGGATGAGATGGCCAAGGAGAGAGGAGGCAGCGTATTTGCGACGGACGAACGATTCTGTATCGACAACGGCATCATGATCGCACATGCTGGCCTGCTGGCGTACGAAACGGGCTTCAGAACATCCCTAGAGGAAAGCTCATGTACGCAGCGTTTTAGGACAGACGAGGTTCACATCAAATGGAGAGACTGAAGAATTCGATCAAAATGGCATGTACGGCCTTGGAGATCTAATGCTCTTGTGCCTGTGTGATATACCTAACCGATGCAGGACGAGATCGTAACGACGTCACTGCGGCATCTTCATAGCTGCTCCGAGCAAATTGCTCGACATTCCCAGACCCTAAGAGCCCTTATAGCGTGTTTAATCGTCGGTCGCGGTGGGCTTGTAGATGATTGTTGTGACGTACTAGATCCCAGGTCAGCAAGGAACAAGTTTCAAGTGTGAAGTAATGGTTTACCTTGTTCTTGTATCGCGTTGTAGCTGACACGGCCAAGATGTTGTTTTTGATACTACTTGTGGCCAAGTGATTCAGGACCGTGTGGTTGGGCATGTTGAGAACACTGTTGTCGTCCTTCATCAGGACTGCAGCATTCAAAATCGGCTTGCCCAGGAAACCTGGAAGACTTGGGGGTGTAGGTAGTTTCTCAATGGCTGTCACCGCGTATTTATAGGCCGAGGAGTCCTCAGGTTGGTCAAAATCCACCAAGTATTTAGGTATTTGGTGAAAGTATTGACTGGGCGAGGGTACCGCCTTGCCTTTAGGTGGCCTTGGCTGCTTATCAACCTGCGATGCTGAAGCCTTGGGTGCATTCTGATCTTCGGCAACGGTACCTGGCGCGGGAATTGGGCCTGGCACTACAGGAGCCTTGGCGGGGAGGTCATCAGCGCTGACCTCGATGAAGTTGACCAAATTGTTTCCAAAGTCTACAGTCGTCGGCAAGTCCGGCGAGGTCTGCATGATTCCGTCCACCAGGAACCTAACATGGTGTGTTCCCGGAAGGATATGTACTGTCGCAGCAAATACACCAGGCTGACCGTCTCTGTTTACGAACCAGGTCAGTAACTATTGGTAAGCCGCTGGGCGCAAGGCTGGCCATGAGCAGGTACTCAAGTGCTTGGGGTCTCAGACCACTGGGTAATCACAGGTGTAACGCAGACAGCCAAGATGTAAGGCCATATGGATTGAACTTACACGGGATGTAATCTTTGTTTACGGTTCCATTGGAAGATGGTGCCCGTAACATAGATCTTGCCTCCTCCTCTGCGCCATTCGAGACGAGTCGGCACCGTAGGCCGTGTCTTGTCGACCATCAACTCCTCACCTTCCTCTTCATCGACAGTGGTCGTACTCAGCGCCGATGACTTCCTCGTGATGCCATCCGAGTCAAGAGTCTCCACTTCCGTGACGGACGCCTCGCCGGTGTCAGCCGGCGCAATGATGGGCGACCCGGGTGTGTGGATCTCCTCTTCGATGGGGAGAGGCAGACGAGGAGGGCGGGTGATGTACGACATGTCATTCACACTGTTGTTGGAGACCAACGCTGGTTCAATCATGTGGGCGGAGTAATGCGATCTGAGGGAGGAGGATTCGGTCGGGGCGCTGGGGACGTCTACGGGCTTGCTGGGCTCATCGCGGATGATGTGCTTGTTTTCCGGGGGCTTCGGCTGGGGAACGGGGATACTCGAGTTCGACGATGGAGAACCGGTGGTGAAGTTCGAGATGGGGATGGCCTGGAGGGGCTTGGGTCCCTTGGTAGTCGTGGACCCTTGGGCTTGCGTGAGGGAGGGCTCAGGCGGGGCGGCGACTCGCTCAGCGGAGCGTGGTGGAATGATGTGTTTGGAATCTCTTTTATGGTGATGATGGTGTTTGGGAGAGTCCTGCTGCGATGCCGCGCCGGATGAGACAGGCGTGGCAGGCTTGGACGACGAAGAGGAATTGTTGCCCATTTTATTGTTTCTTCTTCCAGATTTGTTCCTCGAGTAGGATACGACAGCCTGGTCTGGGTTGCGGTTCGGGGTACCCTACCTGACTAGGCCGAGTCTGGATCTAAGCGGGCGGGTGAGGTACGAACAACACGCGGGATGCGGTTCGGTGCGTGATTGTGGGTTGGGCTCCGGTGCGAAAGCGCGAGGCCAGCGCGGCCCAGCTAAATGCAGTCGCGCGATTCGGTGGTGATCGAAGGTGGGAGGGGTCCCAATCTCCCACGTCGGGCAGGTTGCTTCGAGATTCCGTTCGTGCGATCCTGGTTAGGTAAAGTGCTGCAGAAAGTACCGCGGGGTCGTGAGGTGTTTATTAAGGGGATAGATGTGGCGGCGCAGCTGCGAGAGGGGGATTTCGTGAGTATTGACGTGTCGTGGGAGGTTATTCCGAAATCGTCGCTGACGGGGTAGGCGATAATGTGCAGAAAGTGTTTGGGCCGGGGGTTTTTTTTTTCTCCCAAAAGATTGGGTGAGAGATCAGTTCAGCAACGGGCGAGGTTGACTGTGGATGGGACAGTGATCAAATGCGTCAATCCATGCATGGGATCCGTGGAGGTGAGTAGCCAGATCAGGGTTCCGAGTTTTACTGCTTTAGCACAAAAAAGCAGTGCTTTTGCACTAGCCCAAAAAAGCGATAAAAGCACGATATTGCTTATAACCTATACCTAATTAGGAACTAGAGAGTTAATCCAGCCTAATACGACTACTTATTTAGAAAAAAATCTAAAAACTATAGAACTTCCCTCCTATATAACTATAGAAGTATAAAAAACTACTACTATTCTCACGATTTAAACCTATAAATAAGCCTAATAATTATAGCTCGTAGTATAAACTACTATACTATATAGATCTATTAAATATATCTTTTATTATATTATTTAGACCTATATACCCTTTACCTATAGGGTTAGTACACGCACCTACCTATATACCTACCTATACCTACCTATACCTACCTATTATTAATTACACCTTCCTACTAACCTCTACCCTACCTAGTTAGGCTTAGGGCTATATTAGCTAACTAATTAGAGACCTTAGCGAGATCTACTTACTTTAGCCTAAAAAAGCAGTACTTTGCTTTGCCTAAGCCCAGAAAAGCGCAGCGAGCATTTGCACCTTCGGAACCCTAAGCCAGATAGACTTGTCCTTGAAGTACCCATCGGTGGACCTCCGCCTCAGGGTTCCAAAGGTGCAAATGCTCGCTACGCTTTTCTAGGCTTATATAAAGCAAAGTACTACTTTTTTAAGCTAAATTAAGTAAATTTTACTTACTATAGTAATCTCTATATAAATTAAAATTAATTAGCTCTAGATAAACTCTAAGTTAAGGGCTAGAGCTTCTCTTATATATAAGTTAAGAATATCCCTCTCTAATTATACTAACTCCTCCTCTATAAGAAACTCTTATATTACTTATAATAATAGCTATAAATACCCTCTCTCCTAGGTATATAGCTATTTAAATACTTAACTATTTATATATATAAATATAAGCCTATTAGTAATCTTAGGAGCTAATTAATTATAAGCTAAATTATATATAAAATTAAGTATTAAAAAGCTTCTCTCTAATAGGACTAAAGTTATAATA
>JAVHLU010000519.1:0-56069 GCA_036785755.1 Colletotrichum ledebouriae | reverse complement strand
AGCTCTTATTAGCTCTTATTAGCTCTTATTAGCTCTTATTAGCTCTTATTAGCTCTTATTAGCTCTTATTAGCTCTTATTAGCTCTTATTAGCTCTTATTAGCTCTTATTAGCTCTTATAAGCTCTTATTAGCTCTTATTAGCTCTTATTAGCTCTTATTAGCTTTTATTAGCTCTTATTAGCTCTTATTAGCTCTTATTAGCTCTTATTAGCTCTTATTAGCTCTTATTAGCTCTTATTAGCTCTTTATTAATAAGCTCTATATATATAGTTAAGCTCTAGCTAGTAGCTAGTAGAAATAAGTACTTATTAATATATTTATAACTTTATTTTAAGGTTAGATAGAGTTAGCTATAACTAGATTTAGTAAATAAAACTTTAAAATATAATATAAGATAGTTATTAAGAATTACTTTAAGTAATATACTTATTAAGAATTACTTTTACTTTTTAGAGGATCTCCTTATTTATCTTCTTTATAAGGTACTTATAGATTTTAAGTAGTATATAAGCTATAAAAATAAATAACTACTCGTTAGTATAGTTTATAATATACTTACCTTCTACTATTTATTTTATCTCTTAGTATATATAGCTTTAATAAGAGCGGGAGGTATATAAAAGATAATATATTAAGAAGAGAGTATTATATAAAAAGTATACTATATGATTTACTTTTCTAGTAATTATCCCTATTATAAATCCTAATAAAGAGATCTATTTCTTTAAGTATATAACGGGTATTTATTAATATATTTATACCCTTATTAAGGTTAAATAGAGTTAGCTATAACTAAACTTAGTAAATAAAACCTTAAAATATAGCGCGAGGCCCTTATTATTAAGGACTACTTTAAAGCTTTCTAGGACCTACTTATTTATCCTTTTTATAAGGTACCTATAGATTTTAAGTAGTATATAAGCTAGCCCTTATTATCAAGTTAGACCTTAAAGCTATCCCTAGAGATATATAGCTTAAGTAGATATAACTTATTAACGCTATCTTTCTATAAGGTACTTATAGATTCTAAGTAATATATAAGCTATAAAAATAAAAAGCTACTAATTAGTATAGCTTATAATATACTTATCCCCTATCTCTCTTTATCTCCCTTAGTATATATAGCTCTAATAAGAGCGGGAGGTATATAAAAAACTATATATTAAGAAGAGGGTATTATATAAGGAGATTACTACATTATTTATTTATCTAGTAATTATCCTTATAATAAATATTAATAAGAAAGTCTATTTCTTTAAATATAGCTTACTAGCGCTACTTCTCTATAAGGTATGTATAGATTCTAAGTAGTATATAAGCTATAAAAATAAAAGGCTACTTATTAATGTAGCCTATAGTATACTTACCTCCTATTCCTTATTATCTCTATTAATATACATATCCTCAATAAGTATAAGAGCTAGTAGTTAGTAGGAATAGGTACTTATTAGTGTATTTATACCCTTGTTAAGGTTAGATAGAATTAGCTATAACTAGACTTAGTAGATAAAACTTTAAAATATAATATAAGGTAGTTACTAAGGACTACTTTTAATCTTTAAAGGATCTCCTTACTTATCTTTTTTATAAAATACCTATAGATTTTAAGTAATATATAAGCTATAAAAATAAATAGCTACTCCTTAGTATAGCCTATAGTATACTTAACTCCTATTCCTTATTATCTCTATTAGTATATATACCTCTAATAAGAGCGGGAGGTATATAAAAGATAGTATATTAAGAGGAGATTACTATATTATTTATATATATTAAATACTAGATATCATAGCTAATATCCTATTAGAAGAGCTAATAGCTAGCGCTCCCTAGTATAGAGAATAGAATATATAGTATTACTAATTAGATTTATTCTACCTATAGCATAACCTTACTAATAGAAGTGTTCTCCTTAGAGCTAGCTATGGCTAGCGCTCCCTAGTTATAGTTATAAAGTAATTACGCGTTAAATATAGAAGTGGTTAATAACTAAGCGGGTCTGGGAAAGAGTGCGCGGCTAACTAATACACGTAGCTAACTAATAAACCACGTCATTTATGATACTAAAGGAGGTACTAATATTAGCCTCTATCCTACGCTACTAGAAGCCTAAATTATTAACCTAAGTCGAGATAGACACCTCTAAATCTATTTATACTATTACTCTCCTCTAATAGTAACCTGATAATAGCCTATAGTACCCTATAGCTTATTTCTTAAAAACTATATTACTAATAGAGATAAACTACCCTATTTATAACTAGGAAATAATAGTAATTATTCTAGTATTAGAGGAATAGAGAGCCAAACTCTCTCTAGTTACTTAGCGTTTAAGGTTATTATAAACTACTAACTATTACTCTACTTTATAACTAAATAGCTTCTAAATATCTACTAAGCCTACTAGTTAGGTATTTTAATAAGCTTTAACTTCTATATTTAGTACTACTTAGGGTAAGAGAGCGTACTAATAAACGCCCTTTTATAGAAAAACAAGGACCTCTATACTTAAAAAGGTTTTTATAAGTCTAATTATACCTAAGTATTACTACTACCTACTTACCTATCTCTAGAGGTAGTAAGTAAGCTATACTAATTACTTAAGACTACTTTCAACCGCTCTATAGTAGCTATTAGCGCTCTAGGGCTAGAAGATAGGCTAAAAGGCTACCTCTTAGTTAAGTATATCCTCTAGTTAAACTATAAACCTATTATATTATTACCTAAGCTACTTAAGATACTTACTACTACTAAAAACGAATACTAGAGGATATAGGAAGGGTTCTTAATAATATATAGAACGCTTTTAGTACTTAAGAAAGAGGATCTATATATAAAACTAATTTATAAGGTATATATCCAAAGGCTTATGATATATCTAAGCTAAAATAAGACTATTAAGCTTTTAAAAGAGCGCTACTTCTAGCGCTAGTTAACTACTAATATCAAGTAGTATATTTATAACTATTATACTTATTATTAGGCTTAGAAGCTAAGGGATAAGCCCCTAGGGGAGTTAGGGCCCTTACTAATACTAAACGACCCCTAGGAAGATATTATAATAGATTTTATATTATACCTACTAGATTAATATAGGTATAATAATATATTTTAGTAATATACTACTTATTAAAGAAGATAATCTTACTCCCTTACCATAAGACTATTATAGCGCGGGACCTCGCCTAGCTTTACTATACCTATATCTTCTAGTATATTAGTTTCCCTGCTATAATTATATCTAATAGGGGCCCCTAGTTTACTTCTAACTTCTAGAACGAGCTCTATAAGATATATAGTATAGCTATATAGCTAAGTATAGTAAGTAATATAGAAACTAAGAGATAGACTAAGATTCTTAATTAGTATCTAATTTAATACCTCTACCCCTAGATAAACTAGTTCTAGAATACCTAGAGTAAAATACTCTTTATTATAGACTTCGCCTAAGTACTACTACTAAATAAAACTATAAGGCTTATACTATTTAAGATTAAATAAGGATATCTATTATAAATAAGTTTTAACTAGGATTAGTATATATAGAGGGTTTTAATAATAAAGGAAAAGATTAACTAGGGCGACGCTTAGTAGTTAGTATAAAACCTCTATAGCGCTTAGGATATTACTAAAGGGAATATAGCTATAGCCTAATAATATTATACTTATACTACGAATTACTACTACTAGCTTAATAGCTTAGCTATAGGGGACTCTATTTATATATTAATAAAGGGATAGTACTAAGAAAACCTTTTAAAACTATTAATATTATAGGATAGCTTATAGCTAATTAAGGCTACTAGCCCTAGGGGGTTATAAATACTAGACCTATTAAAAGAGTATAACTATTACTTAGTATTCTATCTAAGTAAGCTCTAGAAAGCTACTAGGGACCCCTTTTGAAGCTAATTTATAGCCTGACTACTACCTATGAAATTTAACTATAAGCTAGAATATAAGGTTATATAGATAACTACTAGCTAGTTATACTAGGGATAGTTATAGTATCGCGCTAATTAGAGGGGCTATAACTACGATCTAACTTAGTATAATACTAAGAGTTTTAAATATACCCTAGTAGTGCTATAAGACTTTTATACTACTAATTTAGCTACTATAGGATTACTAAAGTACTTATTAACTTAGCTCTTAGCTACTATCTAAGATAAGGGCCCTATCACTATAGATAATAATAATACCCTAGCGTAAGTATTAGAGAGAGGGGTAATATTTAGAGGAATACTTTATATAATAGTAATTAATTACTATAGATAGTAATACTAGTAAAGAGGAGGGGTAATGTTATAGCGCTAGGCCAGACCTACCTAAATTTGAGGTTATATAACTTATAGGTTATATAATTACTAAGCGACTCTTTAGCCTTCCGGGGCTACGCCTGCCTATAGTTAGACTTTTCCCCTCTTTAATATAGAATCTACTCAATATAGCGTAAGTGAAGTGTGCTAACCTTCGCCTATTCGCTATTTGTAACACTTATTTTCCCTTCTTTTTATCTCTTATTTTAAAGGTTTAAGATTCTAGGGATGATATTCCTAAACTTTAGGGATAAGAGTAAGAGATAGTATTAATAACTCCCTATTTACTTAAATATACCTCCTTATTACTATTTAGAATAATAATAGCTTAGATAACTTTAATATCTATTAGTAATTATAATAAGGTTAAGGCCTCTAGCCACTGCATCGTGATTTTACCTGCTTAAGTATAATAGACCTTCTAACTCCGCGCCTCCTAATAATATTTAGCCTTTGGTCACGTAATCCTCTCCTAACTATAGCCGCACTTATATATACCCATAGCCTCACAATCTTTAACTTTATATTAATAATAACGTAGTTTTTAATTTTTTAAGTACGGGCAGACTACGAAACTATTAACTTTTCCTCTCGCGTACTACCTGCGCTGCTAATACCGCCTCTATTACCGCTTTATCCGCTAGAAGTCGTTACTATCTTTACTATACTATCGTTAGCAACGCTCTCTCTATATTATAGTTAGCGTAAGCTATACTTACTAACGTTCGCCTAGGCTACCTAGGCCGCCTCTGCCTTAGTAATATAGAGGACTTACTTAAAGAAGGGCTACTCTATAGGGTATATAATAACCTATTAAACTTCAACTACTAAGTTTACTTATTTAGCTCTAATACTATTATATCTTATAGAGTCCCCTATAGGGGTATTAAAGTAAGCCCTCTTAAAGGCTATACTAATAATATACTCTCTATATATAGCGGAGTAGTTAATAAAGGAGCAGGTTTTATTAATTATATTAAGGCTAAACTCTCTAGCGATCCCCTCTATATTATTTATATTAAAAGGCGTGCTTTACTTAGGCTTAGCGTATTTATATATAAGGTCTAGTATTAATATAGTTAAGGGATAAGGATAAGGATAAGGGGGAGGTATAAGGCCTTACTTATAATAGCAGAGCTTCTTATACTTCTAGCTATAAGAACCTCTTAAGAAAGACCTCTCTAGTTAAGGAGTTACCTCTTATATAGTAGTATTTATAATACCTTTAGCACCTTACTAGAAGGTCGACCTTTTAAGTTAAGGAGTTATTTTATATAGTAGCCTTTACCTTACTAGAAGGTTTAGCGAGGGCGTTACTATAAGAGCCTTAGTAGCCGATTTAGCTCTGATATAATTAGCCCTAGTATAGCGCGCGTCCGACTTTATAATATTTAGAGGGTTTGCTTATAAGTAATAGGAATATATAAGGTTCTTATATTATTTTCCTTAACTAGTAGAGGGTATAGGTTAAAATACCTATATAGTATTTCCTAAATTATACTTACGAACTAGGTGAATTTGTTATAGTCTTTTTGCGAAGGGGCTGCGGCGTAATTCCGAACTTAATAATAAGGTTATTAAGCCTAGGGAAGTACGAGACCTTTAACTATTTAGTAATAATAGTAAAGACCCCTCTTACTAAATAAATATAAAGTTAATAACCTAAAGATAAGAGAGAAAAAGAGAAGGAGAGAGGGGGTATTAAAATTATAATTATTAGCCCCTAGGGAGGATATTAATAGACCCTTCCCGCCCCCCCCCCTTCCTAGAGAAGATTATTACTAACCTTGGATTTTTCACTATTAAAGAGAAAGAGAAGGATACTTATAAAGGGGATTATATTAATTTTATACTTAGATATACCTTAAATCTAGCCTTGGAGACCTATTTATATTTTATTTACCTCGATTTCCTATTATAACCTCACTGACTTCTTATTCCCTTTTTCTTTACCCCCCCTATATTATACAAGTATATCTAGAAATCCTGCTTTTCTTATTTTAATTTATGATATAAAGCCCTAAGTAGTTTATAATTTCTATAAGGTTAAACTCTAAAAGTAGCTTTATTATAAAAGGGTAATAAGAGTATATAAACCTAGCTTTAGGGTAATATTCCTAAGTCTATTAATAATATTTATTATAAAAGAGCGAGAGGTTAAACTTAGCTATAGCTATAATTATAATATCTATTAGAATTTAGAACTATAAGATCTCCTTAATACTATTAAACTCTCTACTCCTCCTTATTTTATTATTATACTTAATTCTATACTTATAGCGCTTATTAATACTTAGATTATTATATAAGTAACTCTCTTAGGCTTTATAAAAGAAGTAGTTAGTATAAAGAGTACTTAGTATAGAGATATATTCAAAGTATAGTTTATAGATATAAATACTAGTTATAAGGTTCCTAGTAATATAAGCCTACTCTTTATAATAGATATATTATATTATATTATAACTACTTTAAGATTAAATAAATAAGCTATATATAGCTATTATACGCTAAAAGACCTTTATCGCTTATAATCTAGTAAGGAAAGTAGTAGAAGTAGAGATAAAGACTTAATAATAAAAGTCTCTAGACCCCTTAATTACTCTAAATATTTATCTAAAGTCCTATTTATTAAGATATGCTTTTTAAAAACCTAGTCTTATTACTTTAGTAGTTTTATTAAAGAATATCTATAATATAAAGGCTATTTCTAAGTATTTATTACTAGGGATAATAAGTTAAAGTTAAGCGAGGCTTATAACTACTTAAAAATTATAATTATTAGCTAGAAGGTATAGGGATAATAATTAAGTTTAGAATTACGCCGCAGCCCCTTTGCAAAAAGGCTATAATAAATTCACCTAGTTTATAGGTATAATTCGGGAAATATTATATAGGTATTTTAAGCTATTCTCTCTACTAGTTAAGGAAGATAATATAAGAACCCTATATATTCCTACTACTTATAAATTAACCCCCATATAAAGTTAGACGCGCGCTATACTAGGGCTAATTATATTAGAGCTAAACGGGCTACTAAGGCTCTCGTGGCCTAGAAACGCCCTCGCTAAACCTTCTAATAAGGTAAAAGCTACTATATAAGATAACTCCTTAACCTAAAAGGTTAACCTTCTAGTAAGGTACTAAAGGTGCTATAAAAGCTATTATATAAAATAACTCCTTAACCTAAAAGGTCGACCTTCTAGTAAGGTAAATACTATTATATAAGAGGTAACTCCTTAACTAAAGAGGTCTTTCCTAAGAGGTTCTTATAGCTAGAAGTATAAGAAGCTCTGCTATAAGTAGGGCCTTATACCTCTCCCTCTTCCTTATCCTTATCTAACTTATAATAAATCCAAAATTATATTAGTACTAGACCCTATATATAAATATATTAAGCCTAAGTAAGGTATACCTTTTAGTATAAATAATATAGAGGGGATTACTAGAGAGTTTAGCCTTAATATAATTAATAAAATCTGCTCCTTTATTAATTACTCTATTATATATAGAGAGTATATTATTAGTATAGCCCTTAACAGGGCTTACCTTAATACCCCTATAGGGGACTCTATAAGGCGTAATAGTATTAAAGCTAAGTAAATAAATTAATAATAGAAGTTTAATAGGTTATTATATACCCTATAGAGTAACCCTTCTTTAAGCAAGTCCTCTATATTACTAAGATAGAGGTAGCCTAAGTAGCCTAGGCCTATTAGGGGAATGTTAGTAAGTATAGCTTATACTAACTACTTTAATATAGGGAGAGTATTACTAATAATAGCATAATGAAGATAGTAATACCTAGCGGATGAAGCAGTAATAGAGGTAGTATTAGTAGCGCGGGTAGTATACGAGAGGAAAGGTTAATAGCTTTAAAGTCTATTAAATAATTAAATACTACGTTATTATTAATATAAAGTTAAAGATCGTGAGGCTATTTAGTAGGGTATATATAAGTGCGGCTATAGTTAGGAGAGGATTACGTAACTAAAGGCTATATATTATTAGGAGGCGCGGAGTTAGAAGGTCTATTACACTTAAGCAAGTAAAATCACTATATAGTGGCTAGAGGCCTAGGGATAATAATAAGGAGGGAAGGAATACCTAAGGTTAGTTATTAGAGTATTAGATAAAAGGAAGTATATTATTTTTCTTTATTTTAAATATAGGGATATTAGGCCTCAGGACTTAGAGGGTTATTACTAATAGAAGATAATAAGAGTAAGGTTAATTAGTATTTTTAATACCTAAGATAAAGAAGTTATAATTAGCTATAATAAGAGGAGATAATTTATAAATATAAAAAACAAAATATAAAAAAGCTAGATAAAGATTAAAAAGATAAAGTAGAGGTAGTTATTATAAGAGGAAAAGTTAATAATAAGGAATAGAGGATAATATTTATTTAATTTTATAACTAGACTGCTCGTTTTAATAGCTATTACTAATTATTATTTCCTTTATTCTTTCCCTATATAAAAGTATTCTAATTTACTATTCTATTTATTATAGGTTTTTTATCCTATATTCGTTTTATTTTATTAAAGCTAAGTCGGGTAAGGGAGAAGGGATAATTATTCCTTCTATAAGCTATTAATAAATCACTATATTATTAAAGTAGTTAGTAAATATAAGAACGTACTCCTAATCCCTTAAACCCTCTAATTCCTCTCTCTTATATATATATCTTATTTTTGAGCTTAATTTATCTATTAATTATATAATATTAACTACTATACTATAGCTCCTTCTTAAGCTCGGAATTACGCCGCAGCCTCTTCGTAAAAAGACTATAACAAATTCACCTAGTTCGCAGGCATAATTCAGGAAATACTATATAAGTATTTTAACTTATACCCTCTACTAGTTAAGGAAAATAATATATGAACCCTATATATTCCTACTACTTATAAGCAAACCCTCGTATAAAGTTAGATACGCGCTATATTAGGGCTAATTATATTAGAGCTAAACGGGCTACTAAGGCTCTTATAATAATACCCTCGCTAAACCTTCTAGTAAGGTAAAAGCTACTATATAAGATAACTTCTTAACCTAAAAGGTTAACCTTCTAGTAAGGTACTAAAAGTAAATACTATTATATAAGAGGTAACTCCTTAACTAAAGAGGTCTTTCCTAAGAGGTTCTTATAGCTAGAAGTATAAGAAGCTCTACTATAAGTAGGGCTTTATACCTCTCCCTCTTCCTTATCCCTTAACTATATTAATACTAAACCCTATATATAAAAACGCTAAGCTTATACGAGGTATACCCTTTAATACTAATAATACGCAAGAGCTTACTAGAGAGTTTAGTATTAATATAATTAATAAAACCTACTCCTTCTTTAACTACTCTATTATATATAGAGAGTATATTATTAATATAGCTCTTAAGAGGGCTCTTATTAATACCCCTAGAGGGGATACTTATTATTATATTATAGCTAAGTAAGTAGACTTAGTAATAGAAGCTAGGTAGGTTATTATATACCCTATAGAGTAGCCCTTCTTTAAGTAGGTCCTCCGTACTATTAAGGTAGAGGCGGCCTAAGCCCCTTAGGGCTTAAATATTAGTAAGTATAGCTTATACTAAATCGAGAGAGCGTTACTAATAATAGTATAGCTATGAAGGCGTTAGCTAACTAGATTAAATAAGAGGACTAGCGGACGAAGCGGTAATAGAGGTAGTATTAGCAGCGCGGGTAGTGCGCGAGAGGAAAAGTTAATAGTTTAATAGTCTATTAAATAATTAAAAACCACGTTATTATTAATATAAAGTTAAAGATCGTGAGGCTATCTAGTAGGGCATATATAAGTGCGGCTATAGTTAGGAGAGGATCACGTGACCGAAGGCTATATATTATCAGGAGGCGCGGAGTTAGAAGGTCTATTGCACTTAAGTAAGTAAAATCACTATATAGTGGCTAGAGGCCATAGCTCCTTCTTTACTTCTAATTTTACTTATATTTAGCTCTTTAGTTTATAAATTACTTATACTTAACGTTTATTAACTTTTCTTTTAATATATTAGAATAGGGAAGGCTATCTTTTATAATAATAAAGCTTTAGATATATATATCTAGGAGTTAAGATCCTTAAACCTTCGTATCCTTAAAATTAGGGTTTTAATAGAGCTCATATTTAATAAATTAAATATAAATAGGTTTTAGATATAAGGATAAAGTAATAGAGATATCCTAGGCTTTTACCCTCTTAATAAGCTTAGTTCCTAGCCTTACCTAATTAGATATAGGACGCGCTCTCTATTTAAAAAGGATAATATCCCTAGTTAAATAGACCTTTTTAATATAGTATTAAAATATATCCTTATTAAGTATTAAAATAAGACCTTAGAAGTAATAGAGAAGATAATTCGCTCTTTATACTTATAATAAGTTATAGCTAGTATATTGAATACTATTACTATACTTAAATTAATAACTTTAATATATACTAAGGATATCTTAGTAGTTATTAATTACCTTATAAAGCTTACTAAGCCTAGCTAATTACTCTATTATAATATAATTAGAGATATAAAAGATAACCTTAAAGATAGAGATATAAAAGATATTATAATTACTTAGATTAAGGCTAAGTCCCTTAATATCCTTCTTATTTATTTCTAAGCGCTTAAGTCTACTAAAGTAGTTATTATAGGTTTATTAATTAATTTATAAAATAAGAGAAATTAGTTTTATAATAATTAATAGTTAAAAAGATGAGCTAAAGAATAATTATAAACTCTAATATTTATTACTAGGAGTTTTTTACTAGGATATAAGGCTAAAAAAGTTTTAATAAGATAACTATACCTTATTAAACTTTAATACCTAGACCCTTTACTATAAGCCTCTAGTTTATACTTTATTAATTAGCTTAAGTCCTTTATATAAATTAGAAGCCTAATATTACTAATATAGCTTATTAAATTAAGGTATTAAGCTTAGATTAATTATTTATTTATAGCTTTTATTAATAAAATACCTCCAAAAGGATATTAAACCTAACTAAGAGTAGATAGATTTCTATATAATTAATACTTTAAATTAAGAGATAAATATATTAAGAAAAGGATAACTTAAAAGGATATTAAATATTAAATAGCTAAATATACCTCTTAATTTATACCCCTAAAGGTTTCCTCTCTAAATAGAATAGATATTAACCTACTAGTACTTAAGGATACTAATTTATATACTAGTTTAATAATTCCTACTAACTTAGAAGAATTAAATAAAGGGAAAAGGTTATTAAAAGAACTAAATATCTAGAATATAAGAAAAAGAAATAAATATAAGAAGTAGAAGAGGGATTATAACTTATAATAACTAGCTAACTTTATATAGTATTTTAGCTACCCTAGGCTTATAAAACTATTTATATTACTCTACTTAGCCCCTAGTATCTTAAGAGATATTATACTTTACCCTATTAATACCTTAGTAGTATTTAATATTATAAGGCTTAAAAGGAACCCTATACTAAATAAAGATAAGCTTATACTAGTAGTCCTATAATATATATAATAAGGTTAAGAGTTTATAAACTACTTAGTAACCTAATATAAGAAGGGGTTATCTATTATAACTTTAGCTTAAGTAGCATATTTATTAGACTTTAATAATATATAAGAGAAGCTAATAAGATAAGAAGAGCTAGATAATTTATAGGTTATAGCCTTTTTTATATTTATAATTAAGAGCTATTCTTATAATATCTATACTCTAATCTATAAACTAGCTTAATAACCTAGGAAAAAGATTAATAAGGCTTATATAATATTTAAAAGAGTAGAGGTAATAAACCTTTAGAATACTACTAGGGCCTTCTTTCTATTATACTATAATAATTATTACTAAGCTATAATCTTTATAAACTAGTTGACTAGCTATTATTTCTATTATAACTCTATCTAAAATTAGAATAGTAATTAGTACTTTATTAAGATAATATAGGATCTTAATATATAATATTATAAAATAGGAGCTCCTTAATAGCTCTAAAAGCTCCTATTAATTAATACCTATATAGTTAATTTAGTATAATAGAGGGATAGATATATATATAGCTACTGGTATATTAAATAAGCTAGAGCTATAATTTAAGAAGAACTATTATTACTATATTTTAGTAAGATAACCTTAAGTAATAATATATTATTTACTAACTCTAAAATCCCTTTAGCTAGCTAATATATACTTATAGTTACTATAGAGTTCTATAACTTAACTATTAATAGTAATATAGTTCTATAAGATACTCTATTAAGCTAAGAAGACTTTAAGAAAATACCTTTCTTCCCTTTATACTCTCTTACTCCTTTACTTATAGATAGTAATATAATAGACTTTAGAAATAATAATAATGTTATACTATCTCTTATAGTAAATATTCCTTAACTTATTTATAAATTATTAATATTATTTAAGTCTACGTTATCTAAAATACTAAATAATAGGCCTCTAGCTACTATATAGCAATTTTACCTACTTAAGTATAATAGACCTTCTAACTCCGCGCCTCCTAATAATATATAGCCTTTAGTTACGTGATTATAACTTTCCTAACTATAGCTGCACTTTATATACCTATTACACTAGATAGCCTGACGATCTTTAACTTTATAATAATAATACCGTGGTTTTTATTTATTTAAACTATAAAACTATTAACTTATCCTCTCGCGGACTACCCGCGCTACTAATACTACCTCTATTACTACTTTATCTACTAGTTATTACTAATTTCACTATGCTATTATTAGTAACGCTCTCTCTATATTAAAGTAGCTAATATAAGCTATACTTACTAACGTTCCCCTAAGGGGCCTAGGCTACCTCTACCTTAATAATATAGAGAACCTACTTAAAGAAGGGCTACTCTATAGAGTATATAATAACTTACTTAGCTTCTACTACTAAGTCTACTTACTTAGCTATTATATAATAATAGGTATACCCTCTAGGGGTAGTAATAAGAGCCCTCTTAAAAGCTATATTAATAATATACTCTCTATATATAATAGAGTATTTAAAAAAGGAGTAGGTTTTATTAGTTATATTAATACTAAACTCTTTAATAAGCTCTTATATATTATTAGTCTTAAAAGGTATACTTTATATAGGCTTAGTATTTTTATATATAAGGTCTAGTACTAATATAGTTAAGGGATAAGAATAAGGAAGAGGGAGAGGTATAAGGCCTTACTTATAGAGCTTCCTATACTTCTAGCTATAAGAACCTCTTAGGAAAGACCTCTTTACTTAAAGAGTTATCTCTTATATAATAGCGTTTATAGTACCTTACTAGAAGGTTAACCTTTTAGGTTAAGAAGTTATCTTATATAGCCTTTATAGTACCTTGCTAGAAGGTTTAATAAGGGTGTTTCTAGGCCACGAGAGCCTTAGTGGCCTATTTGGCTCTGATATAATTAGCCCTAGTGTAGCGCGTGTCCGACTTTATACGAGGGTTTATTTCTAAGTAGGAATATATAGGGTTCCCATATTGTTTTCCTTGACTAATAGAGGGTATAGGTTAAAATACCTATATAGTATTTCTTAAATTATATTTACGAACTAGGTAAATTTATTATAGTCTTTTTATAAAGGGGCTGCGGCGTAATTCCGAACTTAATACTAAATAATAAGCTTAAATACCTTAGATACTAGCTTTAGTTATAAGTCTTATAGATACTAAGCTATAATATAACTACTTAGCTATACCTAAGAACTATACTTATAGATATATTATTATATCCTAAGTAACCTAATCTTTTTAATAAGTATAACTATAATTATATAGACTATATTTAATAGAGGGTTAATTAGTAGGATCAGATCGGGTAGAATACGCTTAAAGGAGCGTATTATTATAACTTTATATACCTAGTATAATAAGGTAGATAGTTTTAGCTATACTAAGGATTAGAGTAAGATAAGGAGTATAATAAAGAGGAAGAAGTAATAAAGCTATTATTAAGATATAACCTATAATAAAAAATAAATAAACCTAAGGGACCTTCTTTATAATAAAATTACCCGCCTAGAAGATATTATTAATAAAAGGGATTTATAAATAGAGTTTACTTACTATTTTTATAAAGTAGTTTTATTTGCTTTTTAAAACTCTCTTTTATAATATTTTAAAGAGTCTTAAGGGGATAATTAAAATAGGGTAAAATAGACTTAGCTATATACCTTTTAAAAAAGCTCCCTTAGTATATAAGCCTATTATAAGAAGACTATAGAGTAGAGCGTAGAGGAGAAGAGTATAATATATCTTAGTATTAGTTATATATTATTACTATTAATACTTTAATAATCCTATGCCTCGTTTTTTAACTTTTTCTTAGCAAATCTATACCTAATTTAAATAATCCCTTTTAATTAGATTTATAAATTACCTTATATATCTTTTAGCTTACTTTTAATATTCTTACCTATTTATAGGTAGAGTTATATTATTTGTTATCTTTCTAGCTCCTATTAGGTCTACCGCTTTCTAGTAAGTATAAAGCTTATTCTATATCCTACTACCTATTATTAAAATACTAATATATCTTTATTAATAAAGCGCTAGACTACTAGACCCCGAATAAAGCTATTACTAGGATAGTTAAGGAGCGATATAAAGGGGAATCAGTAAATAAGATTAACTATTTAAAGATCTCTATAAAGAACTAATAACTCTTAATAAAATACTAAGGAAGGACTAGACTGAAGGGAGTAGTATTTTTAGTAGCTTATGACTATAAGCTATTTAAATTAATATTACTAGATCTAGGATTAATGTTCTATATTCTAAATAGCCTAACTTAGTTTAAAACCCCTTATAATACTTATAATAAAGACCTTATCCTTATAGGATTTAAGCTAATACCTATTAAGGGATATAGATCTATCGTTTACTTAAAGAAGGGCTACTCTATAGGGTATATAATAACCCGCATTGCTTCTACTACTAAGTTAGCTTACTTAGCTCTAATATTATTACGCCTTATAGAGTCCCCTATAGGGGTATTAAAGTAAGCCCTCTTAAGGGCTATATTAATAATATACTCTTTATATATAGTAGAGTAGTTAATAAAAGAGTAGGTTTTATTAATTATATTAGTACTAAACTCTATAGTAATCCCTAAAATATTATTTATATTAAAAGGTATACCTTACTTAGGCTTAATATATTTATATATAAGGTCTAGTATTAATGTAGTTAAGAGATAAGGATAAAGAAGAGGGAGAGGTATAAGGCCTTATTTATAAAGCTTCTTATACTTCTAGCTATAAAAACCTCTTAGGAAAGACCTCTTTAGTTAAAAAGTTACCTCTTATATAGTAATATTTATAATACCTTACTAGAAGGTTAACTTTTTAAGTTAAGGAGTTATCTTATATAGCTTTCGTAGTACCTTAAATACCTTACTAGAAGGTTAACCTTTTAGGTTAAGGAGTTATCTTATATAATAGCTTTTATAGCACCTTTAGTACCTTGCTAGAAGGTCGACCTTTTAAGTTAAAGAGTTATCTCGCGTAGTAGCTTTGCTATAAGAGCCTTAGTAGCCCGTTTAGCTCTAGTATAATTAGCCCTAGTATAGCGCGCGTCTGACTTTAAAATATTTAGAGGGTTTACTCATAAGTAGTAGGAATATATAGGGTTCTTATATTATTTCCCTTAACTAGTAGAGGGTATAACTTAAAATACCTATATAGTATTTCCCGAATTATATCTATAAACTAGGTGAATTTATTATCGTCTTTTTATAAAGGGGCTACGCCGCAATTCCAAACTTAAGACTAACTCCCCTATGATATAATATATATATTATATTAATAAGAAGGAAGCCTTAAAAAGGGAGCTATAGCGAGTAGTACGTACGACTTAGCTATACTAGAGATGCTATTATATACTAATTAGAAGTAGTAACGCGTAGAGCGAGGGTAAAGGGCGGGATATCTATTATAATAATAAATTATAATACTTATAAGCTAGGAAAAATAATATACTAAGTCTATTAAATACTAAGGGAAGGTATTACTACCTTAATACTAAGGAGATAAATAGCCCTAGACTTTTATTTATTTAAATAAGTATATAAAGAACTTTTAACCTTATTACTATTTATAAAGAGGTTATTAGGTTATACCTAGGATTGCTACCTCGAGGATTAATTAATAAGAACCTTAATAAGGGTATTTACTTAGTTTATTAACTCTCTTAAGAGGGAACTTAGTATAATAATTAAGGCGTTTAAGTATAATAATAAGATCCTAAAATACCTAGAACTTAAGGAGCTTATCTAGATATATAGTATTCAAATTAAGCTATTAGCGCTAAATACCTAAGCTTAAAATAGTAGAGGAGAGAGGATTATTATAATTATAAAAGCAAAGCCTAGATATCTTTATGTATTATTAAAGCTATTATTATATTTATAGCTAGAAATTTATATAATAGTAATATATACCTATAACTATACCTTATTATAGTTAAGGGGCTAGAAGATGCTATATATGCTCCTATATAGACCTATAAAAGGTAATACTATTATATTAACTATCCCTTACCTTTACTAGTATAGCTATAAAGTTTTTATAATAACTAGTTAAGCCTAGCTATATAAGAACAAACTCTAGTGCTTTAACCTAAGGGCTTGGATTAGATATTTTATAGGCTATACCTCCTCTAATATATATTAAATATAATACCTAGCTAAGCGAAAAGTTATTAATATATAAGATATTCAATTTAGTTAAACTTAAACATTTAGTAGTAATATTAATAAATAAAAGTATAACTTATAAGAAATAAACTAAGAAGATATTAGGGATTATGATAATAATATTATTAAATTAATAAAACCCTAATAGGTATTATACCTAGATAATACTAAAGATAATAAAAAAAGCTAAATAGTTACTATTAACTAAGTAAATAGAAATAAATAAGATTAATATACTTGTTAACCCCTAGCTAAGTTAAAATAAGTTTAAATACTCTTAAGCTAAGTTCTAGCTTATTACTCTACTCTAATCTCCTCTCTTATTATTCTTCTTAGTAATAGAGGATCTTAAGATAAAGGGGTATAAGGCTAGTATTATTAATACTATTAAATCTAAGAAGTTTAGAATAACCTTAAGGACCTCCTATAAGGTAGTATTCCTAGCTAGTATAAAGCTAAGTAAAACTCTAGCTAGTATAAAGCTAAGTAAAACTCTAGCTAGTATAAAGCTAAGTAAAACTTAATAGCGAGATAACCTCTATACCTATTTATAATCTAGCTAACTTAATATTAGTAAGAAGTATAGCTAGGTATTACGCTATAAAGCTAGGGGCCCCCTACTTAGTCTAATAGTAATAAATAATTCTATTATAAATAGGTTAAAGAGGTTTCTATTAGGAACTTACTAGGGGGATTCATTATTATTACCCTCGTTTTATAGCTAATTAGCTAGTTACTTACTAGGGGATAAGTTTAAAAAAGCTAAAGTATTATATCTAAATAGCTATAAGTAGTCCAAATTATAAATTAAGGTACTTAATATAATAATATAAGGGTATAAAGTCCTTAGGTCTTACTAAGTATATACTTATAAACTAGATAAGTATAGAAGGCTAGTTTAAGTTAAGGTAAGACTTATCATAAAAAGAGATTAATAGCCTTATAATCTAAGAGATATATATATTATAACCCTAGCGGGGATATCCTTTAGGACCCTAATTATAATTATAAATCGGTTTAATATAAACCTCTTATAATATAATATAATTAATACTTTTATATATACTAATCTTAATAAGGAAGTCTATATAGAGATAGCGCCTAGGTATTATAGGAATAGCTATATTCTAAAGCTACTTAAGGCCCTCTATAGACTTCGCTAATTACTATTATTATAATAATAATACCTAGAAATAGGTCTTATAGTATATAGGTTTAAGTAAGTAGCTAGTAAAAACTACTACTAGTATAATAATAAGATCCTATTCTTTTCCTATATTAATAACTATATATCTATATATCCCCTATCTAAAAAGTTAAAAGCTAGAGTACTAATTTATAACCTTTAATTATAATATTACTTTAAAAGAGGTAAAGATATTTAGTAGTTTCTAGGGATTAAAGTTATATAAAACTAATCTAACTATAAGCTATAGCTATTATAATTATCCTTCTTTAAGAAACTATTAAAACTCTTTAATAATAAGCCTATAAGAGATTATAAAACCCTAATAGTATAAGATAAACTCCTACCCTATAACAGAGAGGTAATAAAGGGTAAAATTATAAAATATTAGTAGAAAATAGGGTCTCTCTTATATATTATAGTAATAACTAGACCTAATATCTTATTTGTTGTTAGTAAACTTACTAGATTTAATGAGAACCCTAGCCCTTATTATTATTTTTTAATAGTAGACTGCGTTATATAATACCTTATATATATAAAGGGACTATACCTAGAATATAGAGTCCCTAAGGGATTAACTAAAAGCCTCGAAGTAGTATTAGATATAAGTTTTACTAATGATACCCTAAATTGAAAGAGCTTATAGTTATTTATTATAAAGCTATTTAAAGGGATAATCTTATAGAGGGTAAATAAGTAGAGTATAGTTATAGCATCAATAATAGAAATAGAGCTTCTAGCCCTCTTATAAGTAGTAAAAGAGGGATTATTTATAAGCTAGCTAATTATAGCCCTAAAGGTCTCTCTCTTAAATAATAAATCTCTTATATTTGTAAATATAACTATTAATACTACGCTAAAGGTTATAATTTAGTATAATAACCTATAGATAGTAAGCCTTATTATAAAGGAGATAGTTTAGCTATAAATAAAACTCTAATATATGAAAATTTATGACTAGTAGCTATATTAAGAAGTTAATAAGGGATATATTAAGATTATTTATATACCCTTAGTAGAGCTAATAATAGATAGCCTTACTAAAGCCCTCTTATAATAGCCTTATAAGACGTTTATTATATACCTAGGCCTTATTAATAAGTTATACTTAATTATAGAGATCTAGAAGATAGAGGAGTAATAAGAGGCTATTATTAATAATATTAAACCTAGAGTAGAGTAAATCTATTACTTATAGCTAAAGGGGCGCCTTATTGCCACTAATTATTATTAGATTAATATATTAAATACTATTACGACCTAGCTATTAATTATAAAAGGGAAGATATCTAATACTTTAGAAGCCTCTCCTCTCTAGTAATTTAATTTCCCTAAGATCCCCCTTATTACTATAAGGCCTTATATCAAGAAGCCTATAATATAAGGGTATAAAGAATAAAGGAAAGGGCGGGTAATATCTTGAGCTACTTAACTACTACTTAAATAACCTTATAATACTATAAGGATAATAGTAGAGAATAATAATAAAGGGATAATCCCTAGGATATTATAAATACCCTTAACTTCGCCCTTATAGGTATTACTATTAAGAGGACTAAGCTAACCTCCTAGATAGCTTACTAACTAATAAACTTAAGGATAAAAAGAAAGTATTTTAAGGGATTATTATAAGTAATACTAGGCGCTTATATATATAGGTATATAGGAGCCTTTAAAATAATGATATAAAGTATTAGATAACCTTAAGTAATTTAATATTAATTAGTAAAGTTAGCTAGTTACGCTATATTATATTAAAACTAAAGGGCTATATTAAATTAACCCCCTAGGTGCGCGTAATAGAGTATAATATATATATAAAGGTAGCGCTAAATCTAGCTTAAATTAGGTAATATCTACTTTAGCTAGTTTTAGGTATAAATTCCACCCGGACCTATATATAGAGATTTCAGGATAGTTATATATCAATTTTAGTTACTTTTGCACCCTATACTATATGATTCGATAGTAAGCCCTAGGTAGGCCCTAGGTAGGCCCTAGGTAGCCCCTTGAGGTAGTGAACCTAGGTAGACGCCTAGGTAGGCTTAACCCGGGCGTGGCCTATAATAATGAGAGAAATATTTCATAGAAACTAGCTATTTAGAACTTATTTAATTATATTATAAGTTGAAATACTATATTAATACTTTTAACTATTATAATAGTATTAATTACTAAATATAAAGTCTTAAGTTACGTTATATAATTAATAGCTTAAAGCGAAAATAATAAGTATGAGTATCTTTATATTAAGGTCTCTAACTTCTAAGTAAGAAAGAGAGTATTCTAAGTAAATAGGCTAGTTACTTATGCTTAAGCGTTAGTTTCTAGAGCCTTCTATACTTATATAAGCTACTTATTAAGCTACTCTACTTATTTCCTTGTTTAGGTTTCTATTAAGTAAAATATAACCTTAACCTATCTAAGGTATAACTTTATTCAAAGTAGGGAAACTCTATTAGATTCTATAGCTTTCTAGAGGTTTCTTCTTATAGTATAAATAGTACTAATAATACTATAATATACTATAATACGTAATTAACCTCTATTATATAGCTCTTCTATTATTAACAAAAAATATAGTATAATCTCTTATATACTCCCTTATAGAAATACTTTTATAAAGCTTTAAAGTTTAAATTTATTATAATATATAATACTTTCTCTATAAATATAAGTTATTAAATAAAAGGAACTTTTATATATCATATTTAATATACTAGTATAGAACGATACTAATATACCAAGTCCCCATAGCGGTATAGCAAAATTAAAAGCTCCTAGTTTATCGTAATACCTTTAGTATCGCCCGTTCCTAGCGTAGCACGTAACTAATATTAGCTCCGGAGCGACCTTTTTCTAGGGGTTATCCCTCTAACTATAGTTATAAGTAACTACGTTATAGCTACTCTTATTATAATAGAATAAGCTCTTTAGTAATTATAAATATAGCCCTATAGGACGTTTCTTAATAGTTATAAGCCTAGCTATAACTAGACCTCTAATTGCTATTTTAAAATAAGCTTTTACTATTAAAAGTACTTATTAAACTTCCTTTTTCCTATTCCTTTTTTCCTCCTTAATATATATAATCTTTTACTATTCTAAATCCTCTATTTCTATATAACCTTAATTATAATATCTTTTATTACTATTATAATAGTATTATACTACCTAATTATATATAGGGATTTCGCTACTTAGTATATTATAATCTAAGCTAAAGCCTAAGCTACTAGAGTCTAGAAGTATATTAACTTAGATAGCCCTAAGGGGCCTTTATACCTAGGTAAGACCTTATTAGAAACCCTAACTCTTAATATATATATTACTAAGTAAAGCTAGGATACTAACGCCTAGTACTTATAGGAGAAGAGCGCTTATAATTAATATATTACTCTATTTAACTAGGAGGCTTTAGAAGAGGCTACTACTAACGCTACTTCTAGGACTACTCTTAAGTCTACTATTAGAATATAGATAATAAATAAATTATAACTCCTTTAACCTCTAGCTATCTTAGTTATAATTAATAAAAATACTATAGGTATATAGGAATAATACCTAGAGCACTTTTATTTACTTACTATATAAGAGTCTAAGTAAACCTATAAGGATTAAGAGTTTAAATAGATTAACTACCTAATTATAGAGACTATTACTTATAATATTATTATACTTATATATATAGAACTTCTTACTAAAGGGGATATAACCCTTCGCAGCTTTATTATTAATCTTAAAAATTACTATACTCTAAGCGAGGCTAGTACCCTTATTACTATTTAAGAGGAGTATATCTAAGTCCTAGAGAAGGCGAATAGGAGTATTAATCCTAACGCTTAAATTAAGGACTTTAGGGGTATTTATCTCTATACTACCTAGCTTAAGCTTCTTAAAATAAGTAATACCCTTATTTTAAAAACTTCTCTTTAAGTAATAAGTTATTATATTATACCTACTTAGGCTAATATAGAAATTATAAATATCCTTAAATAAGAACGAGTAGGGATACTAGTCTCTAATATAAGCTAATATATAGATATATTTAAGGACCTCTTATATAAGGATATACTCTACTTAAGATTACAAGGATAAAGCGCTAGGGTCTTTATAACGCTAGCTAGCTATATAAATAAGGCTAACCTATTAAATATTCCTATAACTAGTAACTTATCTATTAGTAAATAGTACCTATATAAGTCGAGCTATTAATAGCTAAGCGTTAATTATAACCGCTTAAAGGCTGCTTTAACTAGATACTACTAGAAGGGCTTATATATATTAGTAATAGATATATAAGTAGCTTAGATCTATAACTAGTTAAATTAAGCTCGGAATTACGCCGCAGCCCCTTCGCAAAAAGACTATAACAAATTCACCTAGTTCGCAGGCATAATTCGGGAAATACTATATAGGTATTTTAACCTATACCCTCTACTAGTTAAGGAAAATAATATAGGAACCCTATACGTTCCTACTACTCGCAAGCAAACCCTCTGAATATTACTACATAGAGTTAGACGCGCGCTACACCGGGGCTAATTATATCGGAGCTAAACGGGCTACTAAGGCTCTCGTAGTAACGCCCTCGCTAAACCTTCTAGTAAGGCGAAAGCTACTATATAAGATAACTCCTTAACCTAAAAGGTCGACCTTCGAGTAAGGTGCTAAAGGTGCTACGAAAGCTACTATATAAGATAACTCCTTAACCTAAAAGGTCGACCTTCTAGTAAGGTGCTGCGAACGCTACTATACGAGAGGTAACTTCTTAACTAAAGAGGTCTTTCCTAAGAGGTTCTTATAGCTAGAAGTATAAGAAGCTCTACTATGAGCAGGGCCTTATACCTCTCCCTCTTCCTTATCCCTATAACCTATAATAAATCCTTAACTATATTAGCACTAGACCCCGCATATAAAAACGCTAAGCCCGCGCGAGGCACGCCCTTTAACGCTAATAACGCGCGAGAGCTCGCTAGAGAGTTTAGTATCGATACGATTAATAAAACCCGCTCCTTCTTTAACTACTCTATTATATATAGAGAGCGTATCGTTAGTATAGCCCTTAAGAGGGCTCTTATTAATACCCCTAGAGGGGATACTCGCTATTATATTATAGCTAAGTAAGCGGACTTAGTAGTAGAAGTTTAGCGGGTTATTATATACCCTATAGAGTAGCCCTTCTTTAAGCAGGTCCTCCGTATTACTAAGGCAGAGGCGGCCTAGGCGGCGAACGTTAGTGAGTATAGCTTGCGCTAACTGCTTATAGAGAGAGCGTTGCTAACGACGGCATAGCTGCGAAGGCGTTAGCTAACCCGATCGAACAAGAGGACTATAAAGACAGTAATAACTTCTAGCGGATAAAGCGGTGATGGAGGCGGTATTAGCAGCGCGGGTAGTGCGCGAGAGGAAAAGTCGATAGTTTCGTAGTCTATTGAATAATAAAAAACCACGTTGTTATTAATGTGAAGTTAAAGATCGTGAGGCTGTGGGCACGTATAAGTGCGGCTATAGTTAGGAAAGTTATAATCACGTAACCGAAGGCTATATATTGTTAGGAGGCGCGGAGTTAGAAGGTCTGTTGCACTTGAGTAGGTAAAATCACTATGCAGTGGCCAGAGGCCATAACTAGTTAAATAGTAACTTATGCTTTGCTAATCTTTATATTAAACTTACTTATAAGGGCTAGCTATATACTATACCTTATGAAAATAAGAACTACTAAAATAATAAGGGGGGTAATAAGGGTTCGTCTAAGAAATCTAAAATAGCCCCGAGCTACCCTACTAATATAGTAGTAGTTACTTTCTATATACCTTTCTTAAATAAGGTTAGGGATAATATAATTAACTTAGATAAAGAGTACCTAAGTATCTTTATAACCCCCTACTTAGAACCCTACGTATTATATAAGTCTATAGTCCTAGATAACTATAAAGGGATATACCTAGTAAATAATAAATCCCTACTTATCCCCTCTTTAATTAGGTATTATAATAGAGAATTAGCTTCGTACCTAATTATTATAAAGAGTATATATATTATTAAGAATACTCTTAATAGCTTAAACGGGGCCTCTAGCCACTGCATAGTGATTTTACCTGCTCAAGTGCAACAGACCTTCTAACTCCGCGCCTCCTGACAATACATAGCCTTCGGTTACGTGATTGTAACTTTCCTAACTATAGCCGCACTTATACATACCTATTAATAGCCTCACGATCTTTAACTTCATATCGATAATAACGTGGTTTTTTATTATTTAAACTATAAAACTATCGACTTTTCCTCTCGCGCACTACCCGCGCCGCTGTTAAATACCGCCTCTATTACCGCTTCGTCCGCTAGCAGTCCTCTTATTCGATCGGGTTAGCTAACGCCTTCGCAGCTATGCCGTTATTAGCAACGCTCTCTCTATAAGCAGTCGGCGCAAGCTATACTCACCGACATTCAAGCCCTAATAGGCCTAGGCTGCCTAGGCTGCCTCTACCTTAGTAATATAGAGGACCTGCTCGAAGAAGGGCTACTCTATAGGGTATATAATAACCCGCCGAACTTCTACTACTAAGTCTACTTACTTAGCTATAATATAATAGCGAGTATCCCCTCTAGGGGTATTAATAAGAGCCCTCTTAAGAGCTATACTAACGATATACTCTCTATATATAACGGAGTAGTTAAAAAAGGAGCGGGTTTTATTAATTATATTAATACTAAACTCTCTAGCGAGCTCTCGCGCGTTATTAGTATTAAAGGGTATACCTCGCGTAGGCTTAGCGTTTTTATATATAAGGTCTAGTACTAATATAGTTAAGGATTTATTATAAGTTATAGGGATAAGGAAGAGGGAGAGGTATAAGGCCCTACTTATAGTAGTAGAGCTTCTTATACTTCTAGCTATAAGAACCTCTTAGGAAAGACCTCTTTAGTTAAGAAGTTACCTCTTATATAGTAGCATTTATAGTACCTTACTAGAAGGTCGACCTTTTAGGTTAAGGAGTTATCTCATATAGTAGCTTTTATAGCACCTTTAGTACCTTGCTCGAAGGTCGACCTTTTAGGTTAAGGAGTTATCTTATATAGTGGCTTTTCTAGGCTATGAGAGCCTTAGTAGCCCGTTTAGCTCCGATATAATTAGCCCTGGTATAGCGCGCATCCGACTCTATAATATTTAGAGGGTTTGCTTGCGAGTAGTAGGAACGTATAGGGTTCCTATATTGTTTTCCTTAACTAGTAGAGGGTATAGGTTAAAATACCTATATAGTATTTCCTAAATTATGCTTATGAACTGGGTGAATTTGTTGTAGTCTTTTTGCGAAGGGGCTGCGGCGTAATTCCGAGCTTAATAGCTTAAACGGTGCGAATATAGAGGACTTTATACTCTATAACGTGGGATATATAGAGAACCTTTATATTAATATTATTTCTAAAGCGCTACTTTAGAATATAGGTATTTAGAATTTAGGGTATAACTATATACTTTGCTTTAGAACCTATAAGAATAGCGGTATAATTAAGAAACTTATTAGGAAGGTAAACCTCGCTTTCCTTAAATATAAGCCTCGTTCCTTATACTCCATTCCTAAGTAGATCCCCTGAAGTATTAATACTATTATTAATAATATAAACTATATACTTATAATATATAAGTATACCTCTTTTATACTACTACTAGACTAGACTAATAATATAATACTTTAGTACCTCTAAAGTAGCTACTTTAGCCCTAAGGCTCTTAAGTAGCTAGTATATACTACTTAGGGGGTAAGGATTAAGGGCTTAATATACTTATAGTACTAATACTATATAGTTATATATATTAAATAGGTAATTTCGAGACGAATATTAGAAGATAAGGTAATATACCCTTACTATAGAATTATATAGGATCTATTTAACTACTCTAAAGGCTTTAACTAGAACTAATAGCTCCTTATTATTAAGGATAAATATACTAGTTAGCTCTTTATATTTCTATATATTAATAAGACCTATAGTAGCGTTATACTCGCTCTATATACCTTTAAGTAATAGTTATCTTAATAGAAGGGACTTTCTATTTATAAGATTAGATAAGATATTAAGAGGTTAGTGATTTTACTTATAAGCTATATAGGATATAAGGATTAGACCTCAATAAAAGGAATAGAGGTTAAAATAACCCCTCTATATATAAAGGAACTAAATAGCAGAGGGGAACGGGCTAGTTAGGAAGTTATAACTTAAATAATTAAAATACTCGTTATAGCTAGCTTACCTATAGAACTATAGGCTAAGATAGTATTAGTAGTAACGACGCTTTATAATATAAGCCTACCTAAGCGCTATAACTAGCGTTTGCTACTATAGATTAAAGAAGAGTAGTTCTACTAGTACTTTTACTAATAGTAACTTAATAATAGCGTAGCCCTAACCTACGACCTTCGCCCTTACTAGGGATATATATATACCTATAGCTACTATATATACCTTCTTAAGAGGGAATAAGAGAGAGAAATTAATAAGAGAGACTTTAAGGTAGTACTATAGGGATATAGTAAATACCTAGTAGGATATATTCTAAATACCTATAATCTATATAAGGTCTAGATCCTTATATTATAAATAGTTATTATTATATAAAATATAACATTTGATTAAATAGACTTTCTATATAAAGGATAGAATAAAAGAGGCTATCCTAGAAGATACTATCTATAAGATAGTAGAAGAGATTAAAGAACCTATATCGCGAGTTAACTTTAAACTTTAGATCTTAGGCGTTATAAATAGGGTTAAAGCTATATTAATACTTATACCTAAATAGTTATGTATACTAATCCTTACTTTTCTAACTAAGTCTCTAAATAGAAGAATCCTAAAACTTCTAAAAGGATAAGTAGGTTAGAAGGCGGGGTAGCTATTATCCCCTAATCCTATACTAGAGCTAGATAAAAGCCTAGCTCTAATAAATAGAGTAATAATTATAATATATATATTAGAAATAGACTATATATATAAAGCTATTAGGGAAGTTAATTCTAAAGGGGAATAAATTAAGGATTATATTATAATCAAACTACTCCCTACTTTATAATACGTTTCTAAAGTAAATAAGAGTAATAGAAATAAACCTTTAGATAAGAGGCCTTTACATCTACTAGTATAGCTATACTAGGATAGTAAGGAGAGGGCTAATATTAAATAGAGGTCTAACTAAATATATAACTAGGAGGGCTATAGCTAAACTCGTTAAAGCTAATAACTATATAATCTACTACTTAATAACTTAAACTAGGAATAATAGAAAGCAAATCCCGCTCTAGTTACTAGTTTTTACTCTAATATCATATAAAGTAGGAGTAGATATCTAGCTTCTTTAAGACTTTTATACCTAATTAGTAGAAAGCCTGTTTAGAAGCTAGTATAGGGTACTATACGCTCTATAGCTATATTTATACTACTATTTATAGCGCGAAGCTTGCTTATATAATTATAATAATCTATAAATATCTTATTACTAATAACCTTACTAAGCTATTATACTTATAGAAGGAACTTTTAAACCTCTTATAAGCGCTCTAAACTTGCTTTAAGGAAGTAGCTAAGGTTAAGATAGGTAAATTATAGTAGATAGATATATAGCGCGTTATTAATTAAGAAATAATAATTAAGAGACTAATCCCTTTAAAGTAGGTATTTACTTATAAATTTAATAATGATAATATCCTCGATTAGTATAAAGTAAGGATTTATATTTAAGGCGATTAGTAAGAGAAGTTACCCCTTCAATAGACTTATATAGTAACCCTCGCTACTTAAACCTTTAAGGTAGCGATAGTAATTACTATATATTTTAACCTCGAAGTTAAATAATTTAATATTATTAATACGTTCCTAAACGCCTCCTAGGACCTAAAGAAAAACTTAATTATTTATGAGGTACTATATAGCTTTAAGTTACTTAGAAAGTATATTAAACTATACTACGCGCTCTATAGGCTAAGGGATATATTATTACTCTAGTATAAGGAGTTCTCCTTAACCCTTTAATATCTAGGCCTTATACCTCTAAATAAAGACCTATACCTCTTCTAGTTAACTAAGAAGAAAGTTCTTATTATCTTCTATATAAATAACTTCCTTATCTTATTTTATATAAACTATAAAGAAGTAATACAAAGGGTAATTACTAGCTTAAAGGAAGTATATAAGTTAAAGGAATAAAGCTTAGTTAAGTACTATCTTAGAACTAGAGTTATATATAACTAAGCTATATAAAAGATATATCTTTCTTATAACTAATATATTAAGTAATGTTATAGGCTACGCCCGGGTTAAGCTTACCTAGGCTTCTGCCTAGGTTTACTACCTTAAGGAGCTACCTAGGGCCTACCCGGGGCTTATCTAATTATTCCCTATAGACTAGTAAAATCTCTACTAGAGAGGAAAACTTCTCCTTTTCCTCTTTAGCTTATATAAATAATATTATAATAACCTCTTATTAAATAAACTTAGGTCTAACCGCTTATATATTTAGGCTTATTACTATAATAATAATAATAAGTTAAGCGCTACTCCCTATTAGTAAGTAAGATAGTTAATAATAATATAGCTAAAACTTAAGATAAGCTATTATAAGCTAATTTAATAGTAGTAATAGAGTCCCTCTAGTAATAGTTATAGGAGGTTAAGTAGGGGAATAGCTAATACGTAGCTATATAGACCCCTATAAGTACTACTAGTAAGGTACTAATAATACCTAGTATAGTATACTAGAAGCTACTACCCCTACTCCTAAAGTTTTTAAGTAAGTAGAAGGAATATATTACCTAGGTATAATAGATAAGGTATAAGATTACTATAAATAGGGCGTTCTATATTATAGATATAGAGGTATAGTACCTTATTAACTCCTACTTAGATATTATAGCCTAGTAAGTAGTCTCTACTTTCTATAAAGCTAGGGGGGGTAGGGGGAAATATAACCCTAAGGACTTTATAGCTTACCTAGACTAAATATATAAGGACCTAAATATCTAGTTATAAGCTATAGCCTAACTATAAACCCTCTAATAAAAAGGGAATAAATCCCTAGTAACCTTCCTACTAAGATTTAAGTAAATACTAGCTAGTATAAGTAGTATAAACTAGCTTAGCTAAGTCTATATCTTACTTCTAGAGGCCTCCCTTACTTCTAGGCTAAGGGATTAGCTAATTACTATTAACTTACTATCTAATTATAATAACTAGCTCTTAAAGGTCTAGAGTATTATATAGAAAGTAGAGCGCTAGAAGGTAATTAGTAACTACTTAATATAAGGAACAATAGCAGGTGCAGGATATAGAGCCAACGCTATCAGCAAAATAATAGCGAATTAGTAGTAAATATGCACCCCCTTAAGAAAACTCTATAAGCTAGAGACTTAGAAGGTTAAGTAATAGTCTAATATAACTATATATACCTACGTTTTAGTATTCTAGCCTTTCCTAGTTTAAGCTTATAGCTATACTCTTATAACTCTATTACTTTTACCTCGATTTAAGAAACTAGCGCTAGGTAGAATATCTAAAACGAACTAGTAATAATATACTAATATATTAGTAATAAATAAATTAGTAATAGAGTTTAATTATAATAAACTCCGGGCTAGGTATATAGAATATAACTAATAGGGCCTTAGCTAATATAATATAGGTTACTTACTAAGCCCTAAGATATAGGGAATATAGCGTAGATATTATACTAGGGGGTTAGACGATCCTAGTAATAATATAGCAGGAGAAGCTACCCTAAGGGGGCAAGCTAGGTCTTAGGTAACGCTAGAACTAGTAGAGCGACTTTTACTTAGTAAATAAATAGCAAGTAGTAGCTAATAAGGTATTCTACTTAAGACCCCCTAAGAAGCTAGCGTCTTAGGCGTCCTTACCTAAGTAATAAGACTACTATAGAGATAATAAGAGAGCTTTATAAGGTAGATATATCTATAGTAATAGAGGTATAAGGAATAAACTACTACCTTACTATAGGAGCTTACTAACTATCTAGCGACGAGGTAGCTATAGAGAGAATATAAGAAACCCCCTATATATAATTACTATACTATAAGCGAGGACTTTATTATAAACTAAGTTAGTAACTAGATCTAAGTAGTTAAAGATAGATACTAACTACGCGCTAGTAGTACGCTAGAGTAATAAATTTAATAGGCGCTTATAAAGATAAGCCTATCCCTATAGACCTAGTAGTAATACTATAGGGCTAGGCTAGAGGGAGACCTAGCCTAGGCTAACTTTATAATATTTATTTACTAATAATATATTAATCTAGAGCTTTAAGAGCGGAGGTATTATAAGAAGCTAAATATAATAAGGTAGAGGGAGATATAGTTATTAATATAGTTCTTCGCTAAATAATTAGTAATATATTAAAACTTAGGTATAGTTAGTATAAAAGATAGTAAGGCTAAGGCCTATATACTATACTTCTAACTAGCCCTATTTCTATATAGGGAGCTTAAGCGTTAAAAGGTTAAGATATAGAGACTAAGAGACGTTACTATAGAAGTAGAACGCTTATAGGAGATATATTACTAATAAAGTAGCGAGGCCCTGCGGAGCGAAAGTAGGAAGCGGTATATAAGTAAGGAGTATATACTAAGGGTACCCCTTATAATAAGGGCGAGCTAAAAGGCGGGCTAGTAGGGCTCTAGTTATAGGATTATGCGAGGTTCTTAGAGCCTAATACCTTACTAATTAGCTAGCGCTATAATATAGGGACCTAACTAGAGCTAGCTTATATTTAGCCCTAGTATATAACCTGCAATATCTAACCCCTTAGTATACTTTAGCTATAAGAAGAAGGGGTATAAGAGGGTAAACTACCCGGATAAATAATAGAGTATAAATAAAACGCTAGTAGGATACTAAGCGTTTACTAATAAGGTAAGGGTTAATATAATCTAATTAATAAGGGAGGTAGAGGACCTTAACTTATTAGAAAAAGAGTAAGCTAAGGGATTATACTAATAACCCCCGCGCTTATATTAAAACTAGATACTTTCCTAAAAAGAGATATTATAAAAGGATAAGTAATTATTCTCTAGAATATTACTAAATAAAAAGTAGTAGTAGATATAGACTCCTATTTATAAGTTAATATTATTAGTAGTTAACTAGTAAAGTCCCTATAACTATAACCCGTAGTAGCGCGCGCCCTTATATTAAAAGGGTTTAATAGGTCCTCTATAATAAGCTAAAATATATACTAGTTAATATTCTTCCTTATTAACTTAAGGGGATAACTAAGGAAAATATAGCAACTATTTACTAAGGCTCCCTACCCTAAAGGGGTAGGGGACCTCCTCTTATTATAATACTCTATAAGTAAGGAGGGTATTATAATTAATACCTAGATAAATACCTAGGGATATAAACGCCTTAGTATTACTAAGCTATTAGTATTTATATAGGAGATCGTAGAGAATAGCTAGAAGGCTTATATTATATACGTTTTAGGGAATATCACCCCCTATAAGCTACTAATAGAGGCCCTAGGTAAAGAGGATACCTTAGAGGGTAAAGTAGAATTACTACTAGAGCTATATAGTAAATAGGTAACGTTTAATAAGTAGTTAGCAAAGGAATACCTAGCCCTAGAGGGCGCGGAATATATTATTAACTTAGTTAAAGGGAAGAAACCTCTATATAGGCCTATCTACCTGCTAAATAAGCACTAGCTAGAGGAGCTCTACTAATATATCGCTAATAACTAAGTAATAAAGCGGATTTAACTCTTAATAAGCGAGGTAGGCGCCCCTATTCTCTTTATACCTAAGAAGGATAGATCCTTATGCTTTTATATAGATTATTAAAGCCTTAATAAGGTAATACTAAAGAACTAATATCTACTTCCCCTTATTAATAAGCTATTAGATAGGCTTTAGGGAGCGAAATAGATCTTAAAGATCGACCTTTAAGATATATACTACTATATCTATATTAAGCTAGAAAACTACTAGAAGATAGCTTTTAGGACTCGTTATAAGTACTTTAAATATATTATTATACTATTTAGACTTATAAACGCCCTAGTAATATTCTAAGTATATATTTACTAAGTACTCGCTAAGCTACTAGATACTTATTATATTACTTATATAAATAATATTATAGTTTACTCTAAGATAAGAGAGTAGTATATAAAGGACCTTCGCTAAGTACTCTATAGGCTTTGCTAGTAAGCGCTATATACTAAGCTTAGTAAGTATAGTTTCTACTAATAACGAGTAGAGTTCCTAGGGTATATTATTATACCTAAAGGTATATTAATAGACTAAACCCGCATCCGAGCTATTATTAAATAGAAGCTACCTAAGACTTACTAGGAGATCTAAGTCTTCCTAGGATTCTATAACTTCTACTATAAGTTTATTATAGGCTATTTAGGTATTATAGCCCCTATAATATCCCTACTAAAGGGTAGTGAGAATAATAAGAAGGGAAGCGAATTTTATTAGCTAGAAGAGGCCTAATAGGCTTTTAAATAGCTCTAAGCTACCTTCTACTTAGTAACTATTCTCTAATATTAGGACCTAACCTGCGAAATAAGGGTTAAAATAGACGCTTCTATAAAAGCTATATCTAATATCCTATTATAATATATTAATAGCTAGTAGTAACTAGTTACTTACTATTTATAGAAGCTTAGTAATACTAAGTAGTATTAGGGAGTAAGCTAATAGGAGCTTCTTGCTATAATTAAAAGCCTAGATTACTAGGCTTACTACTTTTAAGGTATATTAAAAAAGTTTATAGTCCTAATAGACTACTAAATACTAAAGGGAGTTATTAGTATATTAGTATAGGACCTTTAGAGAAGGCTTATTAGATAGGTATATAAACTATTAGTATTTAACTTTAACTTAGAGCATAAGTTAGGGGTTATAAACCTAGTAAATAGGCTATCTAAGAGGCTAGACTAGATAGAGGAGGAGGTAAAATATAACGATATACTCCTAACCCTAGCGAGGAAGCTAGGGTTTATTAGTAACCTACTAGTAGACCTCTAGATAAGTATTACTACTCTATAAAGTAATATAGAAACCTTAAGAGTATTTATTAATATTATAAGGGCTAGTATAAAATAACGCCCCTTCTAGATAGATAGCTCTAGGGGTAGAGATACCTTAGTCTCTAGTTAATATAGCACTCTATAGTATACTAATATTATTATAATTATAGTAGCTATAATAACCCGATGCTAAAGAGCAAGGGAAGATATAGAGAACGCTTAGCGAGAGGTCGCTAACCTAGAGGACTCGCTTAGAGCTAAGGTTACTATAATATAGTAGTATATCCTATGCTAAGTTATAAGGGAGCTTATAATAGGTAAAACGGCGTATAATTAGTAACCCTCTAAAGTAATAGAAAGTCTTATCTATAGACTATAGGCTAACGACTTATACTACTAGACCTAATTAGAGAGGGCACGCGGACTAGCTAGTAATTATAGGGGCTATATAATTAATAGCTATAGAACCTTATTCTATAAGGGAAGGTTAGAGATACCCTAGGAGAGGTCCTTAAGACTTAAAATCCTTTGCTAATACTATAATAACCGCAGGGCGGGTTATATAGGAGTAAATAAGACTACTAAGTTAATCTTAAGGAAGTTCTACTAGCTAAACTTAGCTATAAATATATATAATTATGTTATAGGGTGCTATATATATTAAGGGATCTGGGTTCTAAGGTATAAGCCCTATAGAAAGTTATACCTACTACCCCTACTAGCGTACCTATTTTAGGAAATTAATATAGACTTTATTACTAGATTACTACTAAGCTATTAGTATAAAGGTAGGGAGTACGACATAGTTCTTATTATTATATACTAGATAACTAAGTTCGCTATATTTATCCTAATAATAAAGTAGCTAATAGCTACTAAGCTAGCACGGATTATTTATAAATAGGTTAAGTACTATTTTAGTACCCTAGAGGGTATTATTAGTAACTAAAATAAGCTCCTTACTAGCTAATTTTAGGAGGAACTTATAAGAGAGAGGGCTATTAAGCGCTACCTCTCTATTATATATTACCCCTAGATTAATAAGTAGTCTAAAAGGACGCACTAGATATTAGAAAAATACCTATAAGTATACGCTAGTAACTCGCTATAAGAATAAGCTATCTAGCTACCTAAAGCTAAGTTTATATATAATAATAGTTACTATAGCACTACTAGCTATTTGCTAATAGAGGCCCTATATAGCTACTACCTACGTTATATAGAATATATAACCCCTGCGAATAAGGTTATAGTATAAGATATAAAGGAGCGAACTGAATATATCTTAAAGCTTTATAAGAGAGCCTAGGAATAGTAATAAAAAGCTACTAAAGTATAAGCTAAGTATTATAACGCGAGGTATAAGGAATAGACCTACTATTAGGGATAAGTTATTAGGCTATTAATAAAGAACTTCTAGTTTAAGAATAAAAAACTAGCGCCTAGGTTTATATAAGTAGCTATTATAAAACTAATTAGCACGTAAGCTTATAGAGTTTATCTACTACTATAATACTAAAGGATATATAATATATTCTTAATTACCTTACTAGAATTATAGGATAATTACTAAGTAAGTAGCGAAGGCTTGCCTATATACCTAGAGCTTAAGGATAAGCTAGAAGAATAGGAGGTTAAAAAGATCGTTATATAGCAAGGTATTAGTAATAATATATAATACTTAGTTAAGTAGGTAGGATAGCCTATAGAATATAATACATAGGAACCCATAGAGAACTTAGTAAACGCGCAAGAGGTAATTCATAAGTTTAATAGATAATATAGGAGGGCTTATAAGAAATAGGACGATTAGTTACTAAAATTACTATAATAAGTTAGTAATTATAAACTACGAGACTATAAAATAAATCTAAGTTGGAAGCAAAATGTTAATTAAATTAAGTAGCAAATTATTACTAAGGCTATAGTAAAAAGGGGTATTATCCTATAAAAGGGGAAAAAGGAGCTAACTATCTAATTAGTTGTTAACTTCTTAGGATAGCTATAGGGGCGACTACTATAACCGCTATAACTATAAGTAGTACTACTACGACTACTATAATAACTAGTCGCTAAACTAGTACTATTAGTATTACTACTATTACTACCTATAAGCTAACTACTAGCCGACTCGCTACTAGTACTACTACCCGACTCGCTACTAGAACTATTACTATTAGAGATAATAATAATAACCTTAGCTCTCTTAGTCTTCTTTACTAACTCTTTGCTACTACTTTAGCTATACTTAGTAGGGGTATTAAGGTAGGAGGCTTAGGAGATAGGATAAGTACTAGTAATAATAATAAAGCAGGAGGGGATATTATTAGTAGTATACTTAGCGAGATTTTCCTAGAGCTCCTTATAAAACCTAGAGAAAAAGGCGATATTACGCTTATAGGTATATATAGGGACTAGCTTTATTAAAAGGTCGTTAAGTAAGTTAATCGATCTTATTATAGAGGTAGTTAATAGGATTATTATTATAAATATACGCTAGCTAGGCGGCGTTTAGGCGCTAAAGAATATTAACGCTATTATAAAAAGTACTAACCTAAAACCTAGTAGTTAGTAAGATATAATTAGTAAGGGAATAGCGAGTAATAGCCTATATAGACTAGAATATTAAGCGTAAGGTACTTATAGATAGAGGTAAGCTCCTAGAGCTAAAGCTACTCTATATTATAGCTATTACTACTAGTCGTAAGATTATAAATAAGCTTAGTAATACGCTTCTATACTATTAAATAGTTACTAAGTATAGCTAGAATATAATAATAATAAAGAGGGGTTAGGATATTATTACGCTATTAGATCTAGATCTAGTAGAATATATTCTAAGTTATCTAGGCTACGCCCTAAACCTCCTAAGGGACTTAGAAAACGTTAATATATAGTAACCTATTAGTAAATTAGTAGAGACTTATAGTAATATATTTCTTCTTATTAAAGTCGTAATAGATATACTTCTATATATACTTATTATATATATAGTAAAGGTAGATAATATCCTAATATATTTTATAAAAATAGCCGAGGTAAGGATAGCTACTATTAGTATTACTAATAAGATCGCTAGAAAGGATCTCAGGGTTATAGAGGTATTTTATAAGAACTACGCTTATATGCGTAATATAAGATATTATAGAGAGCTATTAGTAAGATACTAGAGAGGGATATAAGTAAAGTTAGAGGAGAAAAGGGAAATAACTTAATAATTATAGTAAAAGCTTATAAAATAAGCGCTAAAATAGGAGAAGTAGCTAAACTAAAAAAGATTATAAAGAGGAGAAATTCTAACTAGGTTAGAGACCTTAAAAAGAAGACGCCCTTTTATATTTTAAGTCGCTAGGTAATAAGGTAAAATAATTACTAGTTATATACTACTAAATAGTTATATAACTATTAGTAATTAATTAAAAAATAATAGTAATAATTAAAATTTAAGAATACCTATAACGCGCTAGGAAAATGAAAATACGTTATTCGCTATAACTACCTAGATCTAGCGTAGAGGGTAAGAGCAAATAATATAATAAAGGCGTAGAAAAGCCGCCCTATAGTTAGTAATAATATCTATAACGATATAGAGCTATATTACCCTACTAGTACGCCTTAGGGACTAAGGCTTTAGAGGGGGGGGTAATTATAAGGAATAATAGCAGGTATAGGATATAGAGCTAACGCTATTAGCAAAATATTAGCAAATTAGTAGTAAATATATACCCCCTTAAGAAAACTCTATAAGCTAGAGACTTAGAAGGTTAAGCAATAGTCTAATATAACTACGCATACCTACGTTTTAGTATTCTAGCCTTTCCTAGTTTAGGCCTATAGCTATACTCTTATACTTAATAACCTGCTAGAGACCTACTACTAAGGATACTAAGGGGGATATTTATATAACTAGAGCTATATATATCTTATAAGTTAAAGAAGTAAAATACTATAACTACTAAAACTCTAGATCCTCCTTAGGTACCTCCTTAGTATAATACTAATAACTTTAGAAGAGTATAAGGGACCCCTATACCTATTATACTTATAGAGCTAGAGGTTATATTACCTAGTACTACCCTAGTAAAGAGGACTAGCTACCTAGGGTTATAAAGGTAAAGACTTTAAAAGAAGAGATATTATATTATAAAGTTATAAATAACTACTAGGTAATAACTAACTCTTTAAAAGAAGATAAGGAGTTAGAAAAAAACTAACTCTAGAGTAGAATTAGGCCCTAGAGCTTACGAAGGAGGAGATATTAAGTTAGGAAGAATATAAATAGGAATAACTAGTTAATAATAAGCTTATTATTATTTAAATTAGAGTTAATAGAGGATATCTAGCTTATATTTTAGTAAATACTAGGAGTAATACCTATATAATAATTAACTTTTCCCTAGCCTAATACCTCTACCTTTTATATATTAAGAAGAGATACTAACCTATAAGAGGGTATATATTTAATAAGCTATTACTAGGTAACGCGCTAGGTATAGTAGTATTTAACCTAGAAATAAGTAGCTATACCTAGCGTATCTTTATATATATAATTAATAGCCTAGACCCTAATATCCTCTTAGGGCGCCCTTAGATAGAATAGAGCTAGGTTATTTATAATACTATAGCTTACTAAGTATACTATAGGAGGGGATAAGTTAGGCTATATTTAAAGGATTAAGAAGAAACTCCCCTTATAAAGGAAATAAGGGTTATAAGGTTCCTTAATATACCCTTATTCTCTATAATCTACTAACGCCTAGTAAGATAATAAGGTAAGTACTAAGAGGGTACTAAAGAGGTACTAGTATAAGCTACTAGCTTATCTAATATTAAAAAAGCCTTAAACCTAAGACTAAAAAAGGATTAATAATACTATCTACTAAACTAAGTCTTAAGGGAGTTTCTTAACCTATTTAACCCTAATAAGGCTTATCTACTACCCCCTAGGCGACTAGGGGTAGATTACTAGATTAACCTTATACTAGGACTAAATAGGAGGGAGCTACTACTCCCCTAGGGCCCCCTTTATAATATATTAAGAGAAGAGCTATTAATATTAAAAAAGACCCTATAAGACCTCCTAGATAAAGGGTTTATTAAAGCTAGTAGCTTACTTACTAGGGTACTAGTACTTTTTATAAGGAAGCTAGGTAGGGGAATTTACTTCTATATTAACTATAAGGCCCTTAATATAATTATAAAGAAAGACTATTACCCCCTCTTACTAATTTCTAAGACTCTATAATAAGTAAGTATAGCTAAGTAATATACTAAGCTAGATATAGTAGTAGCTTTCTATAAGTTAAGAGTAATAGAGGAGTATTAAGAGAGAACTATATTTTATACTTAATATAGGTTATTTAAATAGGTAATTTACCTATTTAGCCTAACTAGCACCCCTACTAGCTTCTAGTAATATATTAATAATATCTTATAGGACCTTTTTAATAACTTTATTACTACTTATATAAATAATATATTAATTTACTCTAATAGAACGAGGGAAGATTATAAGAGGAAGGTCTAGGAGGTCCTCTAGAGGCTAGTAGATATAAGCCTAAACCTTAACCCTATAAAGTATAAGTTCTTAGTTAAGAGGGTTTATATATAAGGTTTATTATAATAATAGGAGAGGGTCTCTCCTATAACCCTAAGAAACTCTAGGTAATTACTAAGTAGTTACCCCCTACCTCTCTAAAGGGGGTTTAGAGCTTCCTAGGGTTTATAAACTATTATAATATATTTATACTAGAATATAGGGATATTATTAGACTACTTATATTACTTATTAGAAAGAATATAATATTCTAGTAGGGAGATAATTAAGAATAAGCCTTCTTATAGCTTAAGTAGCTTTTTAATACCTAGCTAGTACTTTATTAGTTTAGTCTAGAAGATAAGATTATTATTAAAACTAACTATTTAAGATTTATATTAAGAGGAGTGCTCTTATAAGTTAACTTAGAGGATACCTAGTATCCTATAGCGTTCTACTTATAAAAGCTCTTACTTATAGAGTATAACTACTTTTAAAATACTAACTAATTACTAGGGGCTTAAATACTTTATAAAAAAGTAGTACCTTATAGAGCGCTAGAGCTAGTAAGTAGAGGAGCTATCCTAGTATAATTTTATTATTAAATACTACCCTAGTAAGGAAGTAGTAGCCTCTAATACCCTCTCTTAGAGGGAGTAAGATATATTATAAGGATAGGATAATAAGTAGAAGTAGGGGAGGGTCTTATAGCTAATACTAGACTACGCTTACCCCTATAGGGACCTTATAGTTAGCCCCCTAGTAAGGAGAAGTTAGAAGGGTTATACTAATATCCTAGATATTATATTCTTTAATAGTAACTCTAAACTATAAGCGCTATAATTAGAAACTATAAAGAAGGATATAATATATAAAGCTATATATTATATAGTTACCTACTAGCTTTAGAGCTTCCTATTAGATATAAAGGCTAAGATTTAAATTAATAAGTATAATATTAATAGTTAGGAGAGACTAATATTTAGGGAGAGGCTATAGGTACCTAGCGGGGAGGATAATAATAACTTACTAGGGGAGCTTTATATTAAGCTCGGAATTACGCCGCAGCCCCTTTGCAAAAAGACTATAACAAATTCACCTAATTTGTAGGTATAATTTAGGAAATACTATATAGGTATTTTAACCTATACCCTCTACTAGTTAAGGAAAATAATATAGGAACCCTATACGTTCCTACTACTTATAAGTAAACCCTCGTATAGAGTCGGACGCGCGCCGCACTAGGGCTAATTATATCGGAGCTAAATAGGCTACTAAGGCTCTTATAGCCTAGAAAAACTACTATATAAGATAACTCCTTAACCTAAAAGGTTAACCTTCGAGCAAGGTACTAAAGGTACTATAAAAGCTATTATATAAGATAACTCCTTAACTTAAAAAGTTAACCTTCTAGTAAGGTAAACGCTACTATATGAGAGGTAACTCCTTAACTAAAGAGGTCTTTCCTAAGAGGTTCTTATAGCTAGAAGTATAAGAAGCTCTACTACTACGAGCAGGGCCTTATACCTCTCCCTCTTCCTTATCCTTATCTATAAAGTCCTAGGTATACCTATAACCTATAATAAATCCTTAACTATATTAATACTAAACCTTATATATAAAAACGCTAAGCCTGCGCAAAGTATACCCTTTAATACTAATAACGCGCGAGAGCTTACTAGAGAGTTTAATATTAATATAATTAATAAAACCTACTCCTTTTTTAACTACTCTATTATATATAGAGAGTATATTATTAATATAGCCCTTAAGAGGGCTCTTATTAATACCCCTAAAAGGGATACTTATTATTATATTATAACTAAGTAAGTAGACTTAGTAGTAAAAGCTAGGTAGGTTATTATATACCCTATAGAGTAGCCCTTCTTTAAGCAGGTCCTCCGCACTATTAAGGTAGAGGTAGCCTAGGCCCCTTAGGGGTTAGTAAGTATAGCTTGCGCTAACTACTTTAATATAGAGAGAGCGTTACTAATAATAGCATAGCTACTAGCGGATAAAGCAGTAATAGAGGCAGTATTAGTAGCGCAGGTAGTGCGCGAGAGGATAAGTCGATAGTTTTATAGTTTAAATAATTAAAAACCACGTTATTATTAATATAAAGTTAAAGATCGTGAGGCTATCTAGTAGGGTATATATAAGTATAGCTATAGTTAGGAAAGTTATAACTATATAACTAAAGGCTATATATTATTAGGAGGCGCGGAGTTAGAAGGTCTATTGCACTAAAGCAGGTAAAATCACTATATAGTGGCTAGAGGCCGCTCTCTATAGGTTACTTCTACTTCTTCCTTCTACTTACTATATAATATATTAGTATATTATATATTAATAATAAGAAGGAATAATATATATATAGCTTTGTTATTACTCCCTAGAGGAGGAGGGTATACCCCTCTACCCCTAGCTTTATTCTTACCTTTAGTAGCGCGCGCCTTCTTAAGGGCTATAGCCTAATTAGTCTTCTTTTTAGGAGGTATTTATAAATATATTAGTATATTATAATAGCTTTAAGATTATAATATAATATAAGTATATATATACGTACGTAATAAGGTTATTATTAGAACTAAAGTTAGGTATATATATAGTTATTATATTATATATAGGGAAGAGTTAAGAAGGTAGGAGGGTAGCTAGGTTATTTTATTTAGAGTTAATATAATAATAGCTACCCTACCTAAGCTAATAAGAGATAATAGTTAGTAAATAAAGGGCGTTATAATCATAATAGTAATTGTTATAAAAGTAGAAAACTATAACTATTTATACTTCGCTTATACCTAATATAAATAACTTTACTTTATTATCTCTTTTATAAATAGGCTTATTAATAGGTTATTTATAGATATATTACTATATATTTAAGTATTTTAAGGGATGTTATATAATTAGGCGCTTTTCTAGCTACTACTATATCTAGGGGGGTATATTATAATACCTTTAGTATTAACTATTCTTAATATAGTATATAACTAATATTAGCTCTAGAGTAACCTTTTTCTAGGGGTCGTTCCTCTAACCGTAGTTATAAGTAACTACGTTATAGCTACTCTCGTTATAATAGAATAAGCTCTTTAGTAACTATAAATATGGCCCTATAGGACGTTTCTTAACATAGTTATAATAAGCTCTGCCTTTACGTGGCTGATGGCTAATGGAGACTTCGGCCGGTGCCGGTGCCGCAACCATTGGACTGCCCTGCCATTATATGCACCGTTCCAGTGGGTGAGAAGCTAAGGGTCATCGACCAAAGACCACCGCCGAGACAGAGGTAAGAGCTTACCGAGCGGAGGCTTCAAATAATACCCCCTTACAAGATCGATGTGCTGACAAGGTCTCCGTACAATTCACTCACTCGGACTTCGGGGAAGTCGGTCAGGCGAGCTGCTAAATTCGGATCCAATGCAACTCGATGCAGATCTTCAAGATATCGCATAAGCACTATCGCGGACACGTCGTCTTCCATCCATCAGGAGAGAAAGCCTTTCAGAGCGCCCCGTTCTCGGCTCGTGCCTCATCTGGATGTCGGCAGATGTCTATTCTAGTGAGCAGTTCAGAGACAGCTCGATGGCTCTTCAGGCAGTGCCCATGATAACGCCCTGGCGGCCGTTGTACGCAAGTAGATTCGCAGCGCCTCTGGTGTCCTGCACAACGTCGCTGATCGCCAGCGCCGTAACTCTGTCTAACACTGCCTTGGGTGTGGCAAGGCCCTCTTTGGAGATCAGGTACGAGACAAGACCTGCGACAAACGGTGTAGCTTGCGATGTGCCGGACAGTGTGGCGTATCCGTTATTGAGACCAAGAGACTTGACATTTACTCCAGGCGCAAATATCTCGACCGAAGACCCGTGATTGCTGAAGCCCGCTCGTTTTCTATTCCAATCTGCTGCTGCAACGGTGAAGGCGTGTTCTGCCCTTGCAGGTGACCGTCCTGCCGCATCCTGGTTCGCGTTGCCGGCAGATACCACCGTCACCACGCCTAGGTCGTACGCAGCATTCACTGCATCGTCTAGCGCCGATGCTCTCGAGCTGACGCCAAACCCTACAGGGGATACGTCAATTAGGGTCTCCAAAACCTCAGGGCTTTGCTGCAATACCGAGGCTCATGCTGATGACAGACTTGCCCAAACGGCCTGGTGTTTGTGTGATGTTGTTGACGGCCCAGTTATACCCGTCTAGGACTGTCTCGACAGTGCCCGAGCCCTGGAGGTGGCGACTCACGTATTAGGGTCGTCAGACAAAGCAGGGATGAGCACTTACACCGCCCGCGAGGACCTTCACGTCCACGATTGTTGCCTTCTTCACCACGCCGTACGTCTGAGATCCGATAATTCCCGCCGTGTGCGTGCCATGACCGCCGAAATCATCGAAATCCTCGTTGGGCTGTGCATTATAGCCCCGGACGGCGCGGCCTGTAAAGTCGGGGTGCGAGATGTGCACTCCGGTGTCGACAATATAGACAAAAGTGCCATCACCAGATGACCGGTCATAGACATACGTTTGGGTGTCGCTCGCATCTGACAGACGAGTCGGAGAGGAGAGGCTGGCGAGACCCCAGGTCGCGGATCTTTGCGAGGTGAAGACATCGAGCTCAACGAGGCGGTTTGGCTCGACGGAGTACACACCAGCCGAGGCCTCTATATCGGCAATGGTATCCTCGTCGAAGCTACCGGTGTATGCGTTGAAGCCGCCAATATTGAACCACTTTCCGACGCCCGTGAAGTCCCTCCGGCGTGGGCTGCGTCTATGCACTGCGACGGCCCAATCCAGGTGATTCTGAACGTCGGCAGCCTGGATCCCGGGGTTCAGACGGATGATATACTGCCCGGGGATTATGCCGTCCGGGGCCACATTCGGGACAGCGGCGGCTAGAGCCAAAAGGCCGTACGCTAAGAGGACGGCGGCTTCGCTGAAGGACGACATCTTCACAAGCACGTTCTGGGAAACTCAACAGCTCGTGTCACGATGTCCATTCTCGCCAACTTCTTTATATATGCATTTAAATTGAATTCACAAGCTGTTCCCCAGCCGACCGACAATTCCTCTTCACTCGTGAAGGGATGACGTCTGTGGGGCGCTGGGATTTGAAGCTGCTGAAAGCGAATATCGACAGCGAGATGCAATATCGTTGGAGATGCCCAAGCATGGCACACGAATCGGGCGAACTTCCTCATGAGGATGTCGAAAACGGCGTGCCCATCAAACGTGCGATTTTGATGCAATTTTGTCTCGTTGTCTTGTGAAGGACTAGGCATAGAAGGATTGGCAACCCAATGGGCCGTCCCGTTCCGACTATCGTGAACGCTTCTGGCAACCCCACTGTGCGGGTGACCCAGTATGACATGCCTCGTCCCCTAGAGATCACCAAGAGGGAAACAGAGCGCTCCAGAGCGCTCCAAAACAAGACAAACCCTCATGCCGACTTCCGGACATATGAACCAGCCTGTTATCTCGAAATTGTCTTTGTTAGCGGCAGAGGCTGTCAATGTGCTGCCCGCGCACCCTCAATCGGCCAGTCTTGATGGCAAGCACTCGTAGATTAAGGCCGTCTTGGCATGCGTGGCTTAAAGCACCTCACATGGCATTAGGCCGAAACCGCACCTTGACTCCGTGCTCCCAATGGCAACGTTTCTTTCTTCACCTGAAGGTATCTCTAAGGTCACGCTCGTCATTGGCAAGTGGACGCGAGCGGCCCGTTTGACAGGCTCGTGATGGGCGCCGTCTTGTCGTCTGGCAGGGAGCCTGGGAATGGCCTAGGCTATTACTCCCGCTAGCCTGTGTTTGCCCGCAATCGCTGATTTTGCCTTGGACAGCCAATTGTAACTACCTCAACATCAGTCGAGTATGAGACCTTTACATCAGAATAACCTCTGTCAGAATTCATTGCATTGCCAAAGTTACAACATGCCGCAGATGGGCATTGAGATTCACGAGCTTGATTTGTATACCCGTGGCTGACAACCCATTCAAGGTCGGTGTCAATATGAAGTCTGTCACTTCTGTGCTCCCATGCGGCTACCTGCGCGCTCTCGATTTCGTTGGGTTCACAGAACCGCATCTTGGCCACTTACAACATCACGAAGAGAAACACGCATCAGTATGTTTGTGGTCTCAGATGCGAGATCCTTGCACGACCCTACTCCAGGATCCATTGGCGTTTTTACCGGTCTTCCAGCCGGCCGCCTGGTCTCCGCCTTCCTGAGGCGACTGACTATCGTAACGATGCTTAGCGAAGGGCACACTCACCCTCAACCAAGTCCCAGGAAGTTTCCTCACATTTGATCCTATACCAGCATTCTCGTCCATTACTCGCCGGAATAATGACACCTTCGTGTCAAGCCAGGTCCTTGAAGCGTTTCGCTCACCGCTTTTGTCGGTCATGGCAGCTGCGCCACATACAACCCCTTCCACCGGCCCGCATCCGCCAGGTTTCAAATGCAATCATCATTCGGCCGGAACCTTCAATACGGCGTCACACCCTCCAGCTCAAAGGCGGCGGATATGCTCTAGGTACTCTCACTAGAGCGGCCTCCCTTCTCATATCCATGAGAGAGCCACCTCAAGAGTGCCAACTTTAGCGCCGCTACTCAGCCAACAGCCACCATCCAGAGCAGGTCTTCACTCACAGTATTCGGACATGACTTTCGTGGTCGACGCATCGAAACCTTCCATTCGGGATTCTCGCCGCATCTTACGCATAATCTCTGCGTCTTCCTCAGCCCTGTCGACATGCCCTGCACATTTGATTGGGCGACGGCACTTCGCCATGTTAACGCCCTTCAATCAAAGCCATGTTTTTCTGCCACTCAAGGACCCTGGAAACCTGAGGGTTCAGGGTCTGAGATTGTGTGAGGTTTGGTCTCGCTCTCCCTTCTGGTTGGGACAGATGCACGGTATCAAGCTCATCTCGTTCCGGCCTGTACCTCAGCCCGACCTGGACCCAACGATGCTTTTCTGGTACGGCGGGATGCACCGGCCAGGCATGACTTAATAGCTGCGAGAGTGACTCTGAAGAAGACCCTGCTGGTTCCGGTTAATTGGAGCCGAAAAGTAGCTTAGCTTCTAGAGTTGGGTTCTACACGGGTCCAGATCAGTCAGAAGTGGAGTTTATGAGCCTTGTCTGACTGGTGCCTTTTTTTCAGAAGGACATGACAAAAGCGTTCGACCTTAAGGGACTCGTCCGAGTCTTGTCGCAAATGTCTTTTCAAATTGAAATTCTCGAGACACTCATGTGAAAAGGCTGGAGTCCGGCGGCTCTTGTGCCGGAAGGAAGGTAGTGGCATCACGACGTCAGTCTCAGCGTGTGGAAGTCGCCGTGTATCATGTTGCCTCCTTGGGCTAACGGCTCGGATATGTCCACTGGTCCTGGTGGGCGGTGGGAAGGGAATCCATCATCAAACTGCTCAGGCGCTCATCATCTGCAACTAATCTTTCATACGCAGCAATTTAGACCTTCTGAAAGTCGCCCGCAGGCATTCCATCGCTCGCTCCGAACCAAGGGCAGTCCGGCAGCTCCTCGTCCTGCCTCGCAAGGTGCCTTGTTCCACAATGAAGGAGGGGATAATGGACCAATACCGCAAGACGAACCATTGCATCTTTGCTGCATGTCAGAAGAGATTGCTTATCAGGTGCCCACACCTAACGTATAGAGATATACGTGTATCCACACGATCCACTATATATATCTAGACTTAGCATAATATATTATACTTAATACCCTTATAATTAGTAGCACGACTATAAGAATACTAGCGGAACGCCGCCTAGAGTAAATTATATATTTATCTATCTATTTATCTATTAAAATCTAAATTCCCCTCATTTTCTAAATCCTATAATAGGAATTACTACTACGACTACTTATATTATCTAGTAATATTAGATAACGACCTATAGAGACTAATCTTTATTAGTAGTCCGAGGAATTACTTAAATTTACTAAAATAAACTATAACTATATCTAAATATTAGAAGATAACGACCTATTATAAGTAGTAGACCTTATAGAAGTTATCCTAATTAATATAATAAGAGCAACCTATTTTAACTAACTATTCCCTATTAAATAGCTATTAAACAAGTTATTATTTAGATCTTTCCTTAGAACGTGGTAACGTATAGCAGATTGCTATAACTTATAATAACGTATTATAGCCTTACTCACGAGGCTAATAACTAACCTTAATAAGTTAACCCCTAACCTCACTATACCTATACTAAACTCTAATCTATTAGGGTAGGGCTTCTATAACTCACGACGTATTAGACCTATTAACCTTTGACCTATATACTAATAAGCTTAGAGTAATACTATCCCTCTTATATTATTATTATTTAATAACGAGGAAATATCTATCCCCCTAGAAGAATTATAGGCTAATCTATACTATACCCCAAGCCTATAACAAAGGCCTATAATAGATAATAGCTATTATTAACCTAACCCTTAAGGTTAATAGCTACTTACTACCTAAGTAGCAGCCGACTTACTAGCTTTAGCTATATAATAATTAGAATAATTATAAACTAATAATATAACTAACTTATTAGCAGGAGCTATTTAATAACTCGAGGCTATAGTCTGCGATAACGTAGGTAGTGCTAATAGTAACGCTATAAACCCTGCTACCCTCCGATCTATTAATATTAGTATATTTAACCCTATAGCTTGCAACCCCGAATATCTTAGCATAGTTAACGATAGTAAGATAACTACCTATACTAATATCTATGCTTTTATAGAATAACTCGCTAATCTCACTAAATCAAGAGGACTTAATAACGTTAAATCTATCTAGACCTAATATCTATAAGGTCCTGCGTTAGTATAGTACTTATAGGTATTATCCGACGCTAACTAATTACTACTACGCAATTCTAGAACTATTAATAGCCTTGCTAATAAAATCCTAGAATAATTCAAACTATACTATAGCGAAGCTATATATTAATAGAAGATAGCAACGTTCAAACTACTCGACGTATATAATAGCAAGGATATCTATATATTTATATAGTTAACTATTAGGGATACTAAGTCGTATAGCGTAGCCGAAGAAGGCCGTATTAAAGCTATATACGAAGCTCTTAATAGGACCCTATAGATAATTATCCCACTACTAATATCTATAACTACGTTAGATACCTTTATTACTAGTATTAGAGACTATAAGTCTTTAATTCGAAAACTCGCTCACGAACGCTACTAGTATAATAGCTATCCTAACTTTAACTAATAACCTCCCTTCTAAAGCTACGTAGGTAAGAATATCTAGTTTAATTAATTAGGCTAATTTAGTTAACCTCCTAACTATACGTAATGTTAAACTAACTAACTACCTTTCTAGCGTACTAATTAATAGATATTCCTATTACTACTATATAATAATAACTAATTCTAACCCCGTAGCGGATATAGATTTAGAGGTAACTATAATTAATAACAAGGAGGCTATAATAAGTATAATAACTATAGACGTTAGGATAACTAATTTCAATTCCCTATAAGATAGCAACCTAACTTATACTAATCGAAGTAACCCCCTATAGGTCCCTTATAGTAATAGTAGCAAGGATAAGACCTAATTCTAGAGAACTAATAGCTACCCTATAAGTCTAATATAATAGCTAGATCGACGTTTATATAACTATAATAAGCTATAAAAGCATACTATAGCGACTATTAAGATTAATAAAATACTACGATATTATACTAACTATTAGAAACCACCTAATTAGAGCCATACTCCGACTATAATAGTTACTAATCCCTATTAGTTACTAATAATACTAATAATATACTATCTTATTATAATTTTAATAACGCGGACTATTATATAAACGCAAACGACGAATAGCTATAACCTTCTTACCTACTAGATAATATCTAAGATACCTACTACTTCGGAATAATTATTAATAACCTATAGAGATAATACCGCATCTACTTACGAGATTTCTCTAGTAAGAATAATCTCTACCGCTATATTTGTTAATAGTATACTACTTTATTTAACGATAACTAGTATTTAGCCTTTATAGCTAATAATAAAATAAAGATAATAAGAAATACTCCTAATCTAGAAACGTTAGTAGCACGCCATAACTATATACTACTCGTTATTAGATTACTAATTAACACTACTATATAAATTAGCGCTAGGTTTAGATTTAGAACCTAGACCTACCTATATTACTAGATTATACCTAATATTAATAAACTAGAATAAATTAATATCTATACCAATACAGGACATTCTTTATTATTAATTAACTAGCTTTTCCTCTCTAAGTAGTATCCTATACTATATATCTACACTCGAGTATTACCTTTTACTATTAGAAGTATTAGAGATAACTAATATTAAGCAGATTAATATATTATTATAGATCTAAACTTCAAAGGAACTACGTTCCCCTATAATAAGCTAGCTATTATAACTTTCTAACGTGAGGTATTTACTATAGATAACCTCTAGGCTAACCTATTATTAGGTATAGACTGCCTAGGTCCTAAACGATTTAATATCCTTAACTTAAAAGGCTACTTAGTTATTATATTATATAATATTAAAATCCTAATAGCTATAGTTTATTATAGCAACTAATATAACCGCCTTATATATAATATAAATCCCACCTAAGGCCTATAGTAAGATTTAAATATACTATAAGATTAGAGATAATTTATAGGACCTGTTATTTAAACTAACTAATAACCTTCTAGTTAGTACCTTTATATTAATAGCAGATGCTAGTATAACGGAGATTATAGTTCGTAACGACTATAATATCCTATAACGTATTAATAAGGGCACCCTATTAGGCTACCTTATCTTAATTAACCTATTCATATAAGCCTAGATAGTTAATTCTAACGATAGCGCTAATATAGTAGAACTAGCTATCTAGAAGCTACCTAACTATAACGAATAATATCTAATTAAATAAAGTAAAATAATAGATACCTACCTAACTAGAGTATATATCTATAACGCTTAGCCTAACGACGTAAAGAAACTAGTAGACCTTATTACTAAATTCGAGGATATCTTCTATAAAGCTAGATTCGTTAATATACCTAATAACGAATAACTATAAGTTTATTTTAAATCTAATTAGTAATAGAACCTCCTAAAGAAATATAAGATCTTCCCTATTAGACCTAATGAACGAGATATTATTAAAAAGACCCTATATAAATTAGTTAAGGATAGTAAAGTATTTCAAACTAAGATATAAGTCCCTTTTATATTCCCTATCTTTATTATATAGCGAGATATACCTAACGAAGACGCTATAGTTACTAATACTAAATTAGAATCTAATAATAAGGTTCGCATAAAATGAAAGAGTTATATAATTATTAACGTGCGAATACTTCATAAGATCGTCCTCTCGGATACCTACCTAATAAAATCCTAAGACTATATAATATCTAAGTGCGCTAATATAACTTATATCTTGACCTTTAATATAAGTGCTTTCTACTACTAATAGCGTATCTACCCACAATCTAAGTAAGTATTTATAATCGCTATAACTAATAGCTAATATATATTCAACTATCCTATTATAAGATATAAGAATTCGAACGCCTATATTTAATAATAAATTAACTAAATCCTATACGATACCGCTAGAGACGTATACTATAATAAGATTATAGCTACTTCAAAGGGCTACGATTAATATATAACTAACTTAAGAAAAATATTAATAATCCTCTAATAATGCAATATCTTAATTAGCCTATCTAAATCCTATATCGGGTTCCTATTAGTAGTAGTACTTAGTAAACTAGTAGATTTATTCAGACTTACGATACCTATAGAGAAACTCGAGGCTCTTGCGAAGCTAGATTTCCTAACTACGCTAAAGCTACGAGAATACTTCCTTAGAGTTACTAGATCTATATAATATAATATCTAACGTTATGCTAATATCGTAGAACTACTAGAAGCACGTAAGATAATACTATTATAAATATACTATTATATTAATAAGACTATAGGAGACTATATTATAACGAAGATAGCTAAGCTAGCATATTAATAATAAGCAAAAGCTATTAATATTCTCCTCCTAATTATAAAAGAAAATAACGTATTTTACTAAGTAAAGGTAGAACTAACGAAGTATATTACGCTAATATTCTTTTCCCCTAAATATATTCTATTCGTCGATTTCGATATATATATAGATAGTATTAGCGCTATAATATACTATATTAAGGAAGATTCCCTTTCTAAGGTTCTCTTAACTAATAATAATAGTAAACGAAAAATCCTATAATACCCTCCTAGAATATCTATCGAATATATTACCTTCTTATTATAATTATTAATACCTACTAAGAAGAGATACTAGTCTATAGAACTTGAAATCTCTAGTTTTATATAGATATTAGCAAAGACCTAATACTACGTCGACGCTATAGAAGTCCTACTAGTCGTGATATTTATAAACTATAAATTAATTATTAACTTATCTAAATAACTTAATATTGCTAATATAACTATATATATAAGAGTTAGTAAGAAGCTTATTAGATCTATAGAATATATCTCCTAATTAAATATCTAGTGTACTTATAAACCCGGTAAAGATTATATTATCCTAGACGCCCTTAGCAAACTACCTATTATAATAGAGGTATAATAAACTAAGAAAATAAAGGTAGCTAAGGTAGGCAGCATTCTTAATAACCTACCTAACGATTGAGAGGAATATCTAGCGTTTTATATAACTAACTAACCTATATAACTCCTACCTATATAGTTACTACCTAAACCAGAGGTTATAGGTATTCTATTATACCTAACTTCTATAATAGACTATCTATTAGTAGTACTAACTATAATCTCTCCTAGCTTTAAAGCTAAAATCTAATAGGGATATTATAGCAACCTAATCTAGGTACTTATTATAACTTAAGTCTAATAAAACGCTGAACTTAGGGATAACGCTATAAAACTCCTATTTGAACTATACTATAGCCTCCTATAGAAGGTTTCTCTAGATAACGCCGATTGACTAGTAATCCTACGATCCTATATTACTAATATCTTTAGAACTATCTATAATAATAACTACCTTAGCTATACTAAACTATTAGAATTCCTATTTAACTATTATATTTATAATAGACTATACGAACTATATAACTATCTTAAGATATACCCGACTTATAAAGTCTTCTAGACCTAATATTATAAAGCTTATAATAACTTATAACTAATCCTACCTCCCCCTTATTTATACTTTCTTATCTTAATTAACTTCCTTCTTATATTACCTATAATAGCTAATAGACTTAACTATATAATAGTAATTATTAATCAACTCTCTTAAGAGAATATAATAGAACTAGGTAAATCGATATATATAGCTTAAGATTAGGGTAAATAGCTATTTTATTAACTAATAAATAATAACTAGGGTATCTTAAAAGTAATTCTAAGTAACTACGACCTAAAGTTCTTATCTTAGATATAGGATATAATATAGAAGGGTATAAGAACTAATCTTATCTACTCTATAGCTTATTACTTATAAATGGATAGTTAAATAGAAAGTTATATCTAATAGATTAAATTAGCTCTCTAATACTTTATTAATACGTTAGAAGACCTATCTAAATAGCCTAATAATATCTTACAACTATAGTTCGAGTATAATAATATAAATTTAGTAATAACTAAACGATTACCTAATAAAATAGTTAAAGAATTTATACCTAGTAACTTTATAATTACTATTACTAATAGAGTCCTATAATAACTTTAAATACCTGTTTTACGTATTAAAATCTATAATATACTAGCTATAGCGTTAATATCTATAAAACGATACTATAACTAATATTATAGAATAAGATTCTTTAGCGTTAGTAATAAAGTCTACCTTAGATTATATAAGGGCTATATAATCCTATAAGTAGCTATCCTAGGTAAGAAACTTAGATAATAATACGCTAGACTATTTTAAGTTATTAATCGTATTAGTAGATTAGCTTATTATATCTAATTCCCCGTAAAATAGCGTATTTATAATATTATCTCTATTAATTACTTAGAACCTATAGTCTTTAACCCCTATAGTAGATAACTCCTAACTATACTACCCGTACGAATATCTAATAAATAAATTAAAACTATTATTAATAAATGATATATACGAGCTAGAACGAGATAATTCCTAGTTACTTAAAAAGGCTTCGGACTAGACTACTACTAATAGCTTAAAGCTAATAACGTTCCTTATAATATAATTTAAAATAGTAATAATAATAACACGACTTATAACTATAAACTAATAATAATAATATAATATACTAAGAAAGGTTTAAAGGATAAGAGGGAATTTAGAAATATCGGATTTATATACTATAGTATAATATAAGACGAGGGCGTCTTATTTTTAATAGCAGCATACTATTAGGTGCTTATACCTAACGTGTGGAGATATATATATATCCACACGATCTACTATATATATCTAGACTTAGTATAATATATTACACTTGACACCCTCACATTGCTAGCATCATAGAGACCCCAAAGGCCCCGCTGGATAGACATGCTGTGCTTATAGCATTTGGGAAGGAAAAGGGGGGGGGGGGGGCTATTTCGCCACGTTGGCGCTATATCGTGATGCCTTTAGCATCGCCCGTTCCCAGCGCAGCACGTGACTAACGTTAGCTCTAGAGCGACCTTTTTCTAGGGGTTATTCCTCTAATTATAGTTATAAGTAACTATATTATAGCTACTCTTATTATAATAAAATAAGGGCCTCTAGCCACTACATAGTGATTTTACCTGCTCAAGTGCAACAGACCTTCTAACTCCGCGCCTCCTAATAATACATAGCCTTCAGTTACGTGATTATAACTTTCCTAACTATAGCTATACTTATATATACCCTACTAGATAGCCTCACGATCTTTAACTTTATATTAATAATAACGTAGTTTTTAATTATTTAATAGACTATAAAACTATTAACTTTTCCTCTTATATACTACCCGCGCTACTATTAAATACCGCCTCTATTACCGCTTTATCTACTAGAAGTTATTACTATCTTTACTATATTATTATTAGTAACGCTCTCTCTATTTAGCATAAGCTATACTTATTAATATTTAAGCTCTAAGGGGCCTAGGCTACCTCTACCTTAATAATACGGAGGACCTGCTTAAAGAAGGGCTACTCTATAGGATATATAATAACCTACTTAGCTTCTATTACTAAGTCTACTTACTTAGCTATAATATAATAATAAATATCCCCTCTAGGGGTATTAATAAGAGCCCTCTTAAGGGCTATATTAATAATATACTCTTTATATATAATAAAGTAGTTAAAGAAGGAGTAGGTTTTATTAATTATATTAATACTAAACTCTCTAGCGAGCTCTCGCGCGTTATTAGTATTAAAGGGTATACTTTATATAAGCTTAGGATTTTTATTTATAAGGTCTAGTACTAATATAGTTAAGGGATAAAGAAGAGGGAGAGGTATAAGGCCCTGCTTATAGAGCTTCTTATACTTCTAGCTATAAGAACCTCTTAGGAAAGACCTCTTTAGTTAAGGAGTTACCTCTTATATAGTAGCGTTTACCTTACTAGAAGGTCGACCTTTTAGGTTAAGGAGTTATCTTATATAGTAGCTTTTATAGCACCTTTAGCACCTTACTCGAAGGTCGACCTTTTAGGTTAAGGAGTTATCTTATATAGTAGCTTTTATAGCGCCTTACTAGAAGGTTTAGCGAGGGGCGTTACTATAAGAGCCTTAGTAGCCCGTTTAGCTCTAATATAATTAGCCCTAGTGCGGCGCGCGTCCGACTCTATACGAGGGTTTACTTATAAGTAATAGGAACGTATAGGGTTCTTATATTATTTTCCTTAACTAGTAGAGGGTATAGGTTAAAATACCTATATAGTATTTCCTAAATTATACCTACGAACTAGGTGAATTTGTTATAGTCTTTTTGCGAAGGGGCTGCGGCGTAATTCCGAGCTTAATAATAGAGAATAGGTTAATTCTAAAATAGCTTTATATTTAATTATTATTAAAGGTATATAAATTATTAAGAATACTCTTAATAGCTTAAAAGGTATAAATATAGAGGACTTTATACTCTATAATATAGGATATATAGAGAACTTTTATATTAATATTATCTCTAAAGTATTACTTTAGAAAATAGGTATTTAATATTTAGGATATAACTATATACTTTGCTTTAGAACCTATAAGAATAGCGTTATAATTAAGAAACCTATTAGGAAAGCGAACCTTACCTTTCTTAAATATAAGCCTTATTCCTTATACTCTATTCCTAAGTAGATCCCCTAAAGTATTAATATTATTATTAATAATATAAATTATATACTTATAATATATAAGTATACCTAGGCCTCTGGCTACTATATAGTGATTTTACCTGCTTAAGTGCAATAGACCTTCTAACTCCGCGCCTCCTAATAATATATAGCCTTCGGTCACGTGATCTTGCCGACTACCTTTCCTAACTATAGCTATACTTATATATGCCTATAGCCTCACGATCTTTAACTTTATATTAATAATAACGTAGTTTTTAATTATTTAAACTATAAAACTATCGACTTTTCCTCTCGCGTACTACCTGCGCTGCTAATACTACCTCTATTACCGCTTCGTCCGCTAGCTATACTATTATTAGTAACGCTCTCTCTATATTAAAGTAGTTAGCGTAAGCTATACTTACTAATACTTAAGCCCTAAGGGGCCTAGGCTACCTCTGCCTTAATAGTATAGAGGACTTGCTTAAAGAAGGGCTACTCTATAGGGTATATAATAACTTACCTAGCTTCTACTACTAAGTCTACTTACTTAGTTATAATATAATAATAAGTATCCCCTCTAGGGGTATTAATAAGAGCCCTCTTAAGGGTTATATTAATAATATGCTCTCTATATATAATAGAGTAGTTAAAAAAGGAGCGGGTTTTATTAATTATATTAATATTAAACTCTCTAGCGAGCTCTTATATGTTATTAGTATTAAAGGGCGTGCCTTATATAGGCTTAGCGTTTTTATATATAGGATCTAGTATTAATATAGTTAAGGGATAAGGATAAAGAAGAGGGAGAGGTATAAAGCCCTACTTATAGAGCTTCTTATACTTCTAGCTATAAGAACCTCTTAGGAAAGACCTCTTTAGTTAAGGAGTTACC